>JAQIWG010008012.1:0-11786 GCA_034695025.1 Chamaedrilus cognettii | reverse complement strand
TGTGTCAATGAACACAATGTTCATTGACATTGTCAAGCAAATAATTGATTACCTACATTAATTTAAATAATTTAATTTACTAATTAAAGAGTGAAAACAAGCGTCTGCTGGGGTAGAAGCCCTATGCATACACCACGCCCATTTACAAATGAAAGTTTGATGATCTTGATAATGGCAAATCAAGAGCCACAGTGCTAGAGCGAACCAGCCCTAACTTGCGATCCTTAGCATAGCCCTAACCCTAGTGCGACGCATATTTATATTACGAGTCACGGTTGGTTAGAAGGGCGGGCGAGATGTGTGCAATACGCCGCTACTCATGCAGCCGCTTTAATAATAAAAAACCATGTCAACCGGAAGTTAACCAGTGTTGCCAATTTTTTTTATCGTACAAAGGGCGAAAATTATCGTTTTTGGGCCAAAATCATCGTACCTCCGAAAGAACGCCATAAAAACTCACGAGCGGGGATGAGAGAGCGGGTGGGGGTGCTGACGAAATTTTTTCAATTCTCATTGTTTTAACGTGTCCAGAAGAAGCTTCTTCACCTGCTTCTAAAATATTCTACCTGCAATTGAACAATAACATCGTACACCCATTATCGTACATCATTCACACGCCTCTTTGAGCTTAAATTATCGTATAATTATGGCAACGCTGAAGTTGCCTGTCAACTAGACAGTTAACCAAACAATATGTTAATTTTTCACGATTACCATAAAATTTTATGCAGAACATTAGGAGTAAATATTAAAGAACGAAATATTATTGTAGAGCATGCATATAATAATCAGCCAACATGACAAGCAAGACATGCACAAAAGAAGATGCGTACCTGTACGCATATATACAATCTACGTGATTGAGCTCTATGTAGGCCAATAGCATTCATCCAATCATCTGTTAATCAAAAAGTAAACGTTATTTTAAAGCGAAGATATTTACACCTGAAAATGAAGGCAATACCATGATCAATACCACAATCAAACTCCAGCAAAGCGCTCAATGCAAATAATAGCTAAAATATTGTTAATTATGTATATACAGCTGTTTAGCTGTTGAAGTCCTAGTCACATTTGTCTCTTGTCTAGGTCGCGTTTCTCCATTGACCTTGATGACTGCTTCAAGGTCACGTAATGTTCGTGAGGTCAAGAGTAGAGCTTCCTCCACCGACATCACGGAAGGTTGCTTGTGGTTGTCAGGCTTGTAACCATGACAACCGACCCCTGTCGCTGTTCTAAATGATGATTGGTTGAGCCCAGTGGCGTGCTTTTGATCATGTGATCTTCTTTTTCCTTGAGCTAAAATTGTGTTGTCGACAATATCTGTTTGTTATGTGCATTAAAGAAAACTTTCAGCACGTATGATCTAAAAATTTTAAAGATCCACATGTTATGTTCCACATTTCATTTTTCATTATGAAGTTGGCACCTTGCCTACGCCTGATACAAACACTTTTTATGTTTCTTCTAGCTTATCAGAATCGAAACAAAATAGCGACCATTATGGCTAGAACTCCCATCCATACTGCATAAAAAAAATTACTGAAAATTTAACACAAATTCAATTACTGTAAAACACGGAATTTTTGCTGCATGTAATTTTTGAGGCTTTGCCTGGCTCTCAGAAATTTTGTTGCTCTTAATTTTAGTGTTTTTGAGGACTTCTCATTATAATAGCTTCTGTAGATTTATATTTGCTGCATGTAATTTTTGCGAGTTTTCCTGATTTGCAAATTTCACGAAAATTACTGACTTTTTCATACACAATAGTGTGCGCATTATACAAGACATACATTGCATCTGGATGAATAAAGGACACTTTGAGCATACTAGACAGATGTCTAAATGTGTCTGGTACAACTTGAAATACGCTGTTCAACTTGAATGCAATTGAATATATGTTATAGTTTGGTTTGATATGAAAGTGTAGTATAACGTTTTTTAGCTCAGCATGACAGGATTTTTTATATTTGTTTGTTTATTGTTTGACGGCACAGCAGCACACGAGGGTTAGTGCCATTTTAGTGCCAGATTAATTAGAATGGATAGCGTTTAGTATGAAGGTTACATAATTATAAAACGAATGCAAAGTTACACCATGTCAAGAGTCAGACAAGAACAGTTCAAGGACGATAGCAGCGTAGATAAGGATACGGGAGAAGGAGCGAATCTTCTGTAGTTCCGCCTCGACGTCGCTGAGACAGATGGCACCGCTGTGTCGCCTCGTCAAGCTGTCCGACGCGAAGCAGAAGTCCAAGGTCCGCTCTGACGGTGCGGTCTTTACCCACCGCACCCACTCTAGGACCATGCCCACATGCCTGCTCGGACGCAAGCACACAAAGAATTAACACGCTTTACATCCATATATCTGTTTGTAAATAAAATAGCAGAGATATAAACAAAAAAAAAATTAACATCCAATAATGTTAAAAAGAGCAAAATTAAACAACTTTGTTGTCAGCATCGGCTTTTTTCATTTGCAACAATGAGCAGAATGCTTAACAAACATTTAGCAACACGTTAGCAAACAACCTTGATTCTCTTATGAGTCATGTATCATATTTATTGTATGCAAATATCATTCATATTAGAACTGGACAATCACAGAGTTTACTATTATTATTACTATACTTGAGAAAGAAAAAGATTAAAGTCTTCTTGAGCCAATTCTAAATTATTTCACTTTCTATCGGTGTGGACGCTTTAAGCAATGCTATACTGGTGCTTCTAGTGGTGCTATAATCTTATCAAATGTTTTATACGATTCTAAAAAAATTCAAAATATGTTTGCAAAAAATTCAATAAATCAGCAATCCTACCGATATTGGAGTTATGGGTCAGGGGTTAGTTTAAGGTAAATTTATGATTAAGTAAAGATCTAGAGCACGTTTTAGTCTGTTTAATTTTGATATATTAGCATATAATCGATAGAATCATCAATAAATCTGTTGATTTGCTTAATATCTTACAACTCTTACATAACCAAAATAAATAATAAAACATCTTTCATCATGAGAATGGCCTCACTACCAGGCGTGTTGCTGAGGCTCCAACACGCTAACGCACTCATAGTGTCCGCTCGGCAGCAGCAGACGACAAAACCCTTCCGGTAGATCCCTCAAACCCCGTGCACCCACCCTCCCGAACCCCTGCTCCCATGGGCCCCTCCCCTCGCGACCACTCAGTCTAGCGGCAAGTAAGTGTTCCAGCTCGTCGTCGTACAAGTCAATGCATGTCCGATCATCAAACACGGCCCGCACGGCCCCGCTGGTCCGCGCAGTGAAGCGTCCAACCCCTGACACAACGCGCTCCTCAACCTGGCGCGATAATCCCAGCACTAGACACTGCGCAAGTAACGTTGTGTTCGAAGCACCATCAGGAGTAGCTATACATGTTTCTTTGTCTGTGGAAAATTGTTCAGCTGTTGACGTTTGGCATTCTGGAAGCTGATTGGTTGAAGCAGAGGCCAATGGAAGTAGAGCGGAAGACAGCTGCTGCAGCGATGTTCCATTGTCCAGCTACACGCAAAGATGGAAGCATAGAATTTGGAGTCATTCCAAACAAAATGTGAATAAAGTATTTTGCTAGCGTTTAAAAAAAAGAAAATATCAATGCGATCATGATAAAAATTGCGCAGATATACTGCAAATATATATATCTTAAAATAGAGCATGAAAGATCACATCAATAAGCTTTGTAAAAACCACAGAAAATTTCAAGTCCAATAGTCCATGTACTGGTCGCACACACAGGAACTTACAATAAACAATAGATTTAAGATACAACAATCTTGCTCTGAATAAAATAACATAAATCAGATCACATATGATAGCTCAAATCATAATAGGAATATAAAAGTTTAAAAAAAAATTGAAGCACAGATTACAAATGCAAACATAGATGGATCTTACAGGTCAGATATAGCAGATTTTCGTCAACCGAGAAGCACATGAAGTCACTATCTTTTACTTGTTTGCTTTTAATAAAATGGTTCTATGCGCTGAATGACCTTTTTCCAGCAGACGTCCTCATCAGTAGTCATCAGATCCAGACCTTCACATGACGACATGACCTGCTGCAGTCTGCAAAAGTAACAACAACAATTTTTTTTTAGAAAATCTTAAGAAATGTACGTGAATGAGGCCCCAGGCACTTAAATTTACACCAGTACTGCTGCTAATTCTACTACATAATACAATCTGTCATCCGACATCGTTAATCAGGAAATCTGATCTGCACAAAATCTATGAACTCTATCTACCGTTGATTATTTTTTGTTTCTCCACTCACTACCTTATATAAAAATATCATGACACCAATCAGAGCACTACAAAGCAACGTCTGCGGACTGCGTAGCGGTGTATTGGTGCTGACTGAGTAGTGGTACTCTAGTGCTGACCTGCACGCAGTGCGTATGATGGTCGGTATGGAGTTGTTCAGCTGGTCGTCAGTGGTGCCGGGGCGCGGGGGCGGCAGGGCATGCTCCGTATACATCCGCTCCTCCACCTATAACACATCCACTCCATCAGAGCATGCTCCATCTGCATCTGTTCCTCCATCTATGAACATAATAGAATCTAAGCTTATATGGTAAGCAATAATTCACCTTAGTAAAAAAAAATTCAAGTCCAACAGTCCACGCACCGGTCGCACAAGAACTTGCAATAAATAGTCGCATTTATGATATCACACAGAAGACAGTCAATAGCAATACCATAAAATAAAAATATTTTACAATATCATCGTTGGGGGAAAGATCAAGAAAACTAAATTCTTAGGAGAACAATGACCCCTCATGCATCCGCCATTGATCGAAGGAAAGCTGAAGAAGGTATAAGGGAGACCTGAGTGCCGGTGAAGAAGTAGTGTGTGAAGAGATGCCCTGAATGTCCTGATGATCGGACAACTGACCCGTCCGCAACATAGATCTCCACCAACTCAGGCCGGTCCGCAAACAACCTGACCCACATTCATTTAAGTCAACTCAGCCGGCACGCTAACAACCTGACCCATATACCATGCTGTCAACTCCGGTCACCAACTCCGGTCACCAACAAATATTCTGACCCATATAAAATCGGGTCAACTTAGGCTACTCCACAAACAGCCTGACCCACATACAGAGTGCTGCATAAAAAAACAACCCCTAGCGAATTCACAATAACTCGGCCAAAAGTAAATATATTTTCTTGAAGTTTTCAGCGATTGTAGCCGAGATAATTTGACACAAGGTCCCCAAATTTCAAACAAAAACATAAATGCGTTCAAAAGTTATGAAACTTCTTGTAAAAAAACTCGAAAAATGAAATCAACCACACGTTAAAGCGGCTTGAGTTTCTGACTTACAAAATAGCGTATCAGTAACGGAGCGCTTTGATTCCCTTTGAATAATTTGGTAGCCCTGAAAAGGGTCGATTTTCGCTGGTTAACTAAGCTGATGCTCAAAGTGGCCACCGTCTCCGCTGATGCAGGCCTTGAGCCTTTTTCTGAAGGCAAGGACATCTTTGTCGATTGGTGCCTGCGGCAGGTCAGTCTAGATCGCCTCCAGAAACGTCTTGAGTTCTGCCTTGTCGTTTGGCTTTGGCCTGTGCATCCGGTACCTTTCAAGCATTGCTCCCCAGACATGATAGTCAAGCGGATTTAGATCTGGAGAGTTCGGAGAGCATTCATCTTTGTGGATGACATCTGGGCAGTAACACTGAAGCCATTCCTGCGACTGGCGTGCAGCATGACCTGGTGCGCCGTCTTGTTGAAAGATGAACGCGGGCGGCGCAACGTTCTGGCAGTCCTCAATCAACTTTACATGCATCACCCCCTCCCATGTATGGCAGTCTGGCAAAATAGGTCCTGCCAGTTTAACGACGAATTTCGGAGATCGACAGGCATCAAAATGCTATTTGCAGGCATCACTGTGTTAGTTAAAACGATTTTTAATTTTTTTTCTTAAGTTTCATAGCTTTTGGATGCAAGTGGATTTTCAAGTGATATTTCCAGAACTTGCGTCAAATTATCTCAGCTATAATCCCTGAAAAGATGACGCAAAAATATCAATTTTTGGCAGAGTTATCGCGAATCTGCTACGGGGTTGTTTTTTTTGCCACACCCTGTATATTAGTCATCCACAAAGGCAACGCACATAAAAAAAAAAAGTATAACAAACACAAATGTAGCATATATTATGTATGCTACATAATTTCAATCACTTTAAACGATGCACAACAAAAGCACAAACAACTGTTTCTAATAACACGTTTGACCAACTTCGCAAATCAAAAGAAACCTGAAAATAGCCTGGTCCATACTCTGACTTGGTCTAACATGCTCATAACAACAGAAAAAAAAAATACGGTAATGGGTACTATAGCTTCTCATCAACCGAGGCCTTGCCCCAACCTGTAGATGGTTCCTCTTAGACTGACGGCCTTGACCCTGCCTCGGTAGCAGCGACCCCCTTCCCCTCCCTCCTGCCCCTTGGTCGGAGCATCCTCCTTGCTCCACAGGTGCAGGTGCTGAGCCTTACAGGCAGGGGGCAGCAAGCAAGGCAAGGACGACTCTACTTGTAGCTGAGCGCTTGCCACACCATTGTTATTCTGTGACTTTGTTACGGAATCTGTTATCAGCGCAGATTGTCTAGCAGTATGTGGTGTCCCATGATCTGAATCATCCAACGGGTGATTACTTGGTGAATTATCATCTTGAAAACTGGACGACATCAGTTCCGCATTGCCCCAATGATCTGATTTCTGCTCAGCTGACAAACTCGCTTCAATATCAGGCTTCATACGCCCAACGTTCATAAGTCTGTGGGAGATGGCTTGTTGCTTTAACAACATGCCATTCCCGGCGATATTGCTCCTGTTGTGACTGAAGCCATTTAGAAACCGCGTATTCTCCTCTCGCGTATCACCACCTAACGACTCGTGCATCTGTGCTTGCTGCAGTGCAGCGCTGTAGCGCGCGGAGTGCATGAAAGTGCGAAGAAGCGCAAGGGGGTGATGCCAACGAGCGGGGCAAGCCTGCACCGAGTGGTGCTGCACCATGCAGACGTGCTCCCACAGCAGCGCAGAGGGTCGGCTAGCGACAGCACCACTCACGGGGGATAATGCCTGTTTCGTCTGCTTCGCTGCAAGGCAAAAATACAAACAATCAAGAATTATAATATGAATGCATTACTGTAATTGAATGTCGCACATTAGTGTAAGGTATATTATGTCACCGTTATACATAAATTATGCAACTGTATGCATCGAATCTATCTGTTATCTTATTAATGTAGCACAGTGCAAACTTGTTTACAACTTTAAATTTATAATTTACTACCTTGATACAAGTATTATAATACAAAGCTTCTTGTCTTAACAGCAAAAAGCTAAGATATTACTCCCCGCAAGCACTCACTTTCTATTTCCCAAAATAAAGCCATTAAAATTTACAAAATATACAATTAATTTTTCTATCTCTTGACATAAATGCTCTTGACATAAAATGACTTATAAATATTGAAATTATAATGTATCTAAAATCTGGAGAAAAGAAACAACGCAAACTATATAAAACAACCTATCTTGCACATGCTGAAACTCCGTGATCCTCTGCCGAACTCACCGCTTGATGACACGGCGTCCTTCCCCTGGCGTCGTTCCACATCCTCGCTGCCCAGCGTTGCTAGGTACCTCACGGTAAGCAGCTGCTGACTGGCTGCGAGACTGACCGAGGCCCGCCCACACATCGACGTCAGCTGGACGCTCGCGTCGTCAAGGATGATGACAATTTTGGGAGTAATCTCACTTGGCCAAGAAACATCGGCCTCATCGTCCAGGTAATGCTACACAATACAAGAGCAGCGTTTGTTTTATTCTTCTTGCAAGTTTGTCTGAAACAAACGGATGTTGATGTTACATATTATTGCACTCACATTAAGCAGAAAGGCTGTTAAAGCAATTTTCAGCAATAAATTCCTGTGATTTGCTAAAAATATACTTGTGCTGATAGAATAAATTCATATCGACATCATCATCATTTACGTTCTACGTCCACTTTCCGTGTCAACGCGGGTTGGACGTTTCCCACGACGAGACTCCCCCACAATCGGTTCTTTGCCATCTCTATTCAAGCCTTGCTCCTTCATATCGCTCTCTACCGCCTCCTTCCATGTTTTCTTCCCCTCCCTTTTCCAACTGTAATATCAGTTAAGTAATTATTAAATATTGGCCTTGTGATTAAGTAAATTCTAAAAAACACAATCCTCTCCCACAATTACATCAATTAATTACATTAATTTATTATATTTTTTTTATTATGTCAACAGAGCAATAATTGCATGTACAGTACCGACACATCAATGCGCTGTGGTGTAGTGTTTAAGGCGTCGGACACAAGTCCCAGAAAAATTGCAAATCCCGGCGCTGATAACTATTAAATCTTGGTGTTACAATCTCTTCAGCAAGGCTGTTAAACGCACAAGTGTGTCGCTCGCTGCTAATCCCGTGCCTAATAATTATTTATTTGGTTGGCGTCAGGAAGGACATCCTGCCGTAGAAACCAAGCTCCAGCAGTCCTCACCCGGGCGCTAAACGTTCATATCTGTTTGAAAACATAGACAAAACTAACAGAATAGACAACTAAGGTGGCTAGTACAGAACTGACTCGAATCTCGCCAGGCAGCAGCAGCTGACGACAGATGTACGGACGTTCAGCAAATCTGTTACGGAAGTCGAGCGCGTCACGAACCTTGCTCCTGTACGTGCTCGTCGTGAACTGAGTGCGCTGCTGTACGCATGGAATGCCTGCAAGAAAAGAGATAATTCGACTATCATTTGCAAATCACATAAAATTGCACAATCAATAAAACAATAGTTACGGTAATTAAAAATATTAAATGCTGGAGAAAAGTAGAGAAAAATAAGTATAGTACCACACTGAAGATAATACCTCAGAATTTTACATATGGTGAATTATTCATTAACAATTCAGTAGGATCTATTTTCAAAAATTTGTGATTGCATCAACAACACCCATTGGCGGATCCATGGGGAGAGGGGCAATGAGGGCGATCGTCCCCCCCAGAGCCCTGCTTGGGAGCGGAAAGGGGCGATCTCCCCCCCCAGTCCAAATTTCTGTCAGCAGCTCCTACCTACGCCCCTCCCCCTCATAAGTTTAGCACCGAAAGTAAAATTCATGATTTTGGGCCAAAATCGCCCCCCCACCAGGATGACGGGCTGGATCCGCCCCTGGATCCGCCCCTGACAACAGCAATACTCTTGTCGCACCGAACACACCCGCAAGAGGGTGACGTCCGCTGGTCAACGGCTCGCTGTGCACGAATGTGGCGCCACACGGCGACAGCTGGAGGTGCGACCCGTCAACATACGACACATCCACCGCGTCATTTGTGTATAGCACAAACTGGACGGCCGTCGGTGTGAGCATTGCAGCATACTTAGCCATCTCTCACAGTTGACCTGTCGTGTGTGTGTTGTGTGTTTGGTTGACCTGTTGAGGAGATAGGGAATTTATCGCTGATGAGTGTCGTAGGTGTACGCTGACCAAAATGTTAGCTTGTGCCAAATTTGCATGTTTGCCGTGCTTATTCAGGCAGTGATACCATTGAACAAAACAGAATATCCCTAGATTCTGAGCATCTAAGCAAAAAAAATCCATATATTTCATTTTTTTATAAAAATATCCCTGGGCAGCTCTTATTACAAAACGCGCCACTTTATAAAGAATGTTCCCAGACAGCTGGGTCAAAAATCAGATCCCTAATAATATCCGTCTACACTATCCTATAGTATACAATATCCTATAATATAAAATATCCTATAATATATATTATACATGTATATAACCATAATATACAGATGATATACAGGCTGTATAAGCCTACAAAATCGGCTTAAAAATACTTATGTATAACTATTTCTCACGTATTTAGATGGAATGCTCATATTGAAGCAGCTTGCAGTCAAGCAAGAGGTGCTCTCTGCTTTCTTGGAAGAAATTTTAAAATATCGAGTATCAAGACAAAAGAAATAGCATACTTTGCTTTAGTTGGGCAAAACGTCAAATAATGTGCATCTGTCTGGGATCCCTACACTCACAAACTATGTAACCGTGTAGAAATGGTACAGCGAAAAGCTGCTAGGTCTGTTTTAAATAGATTTGGTATTAAAGATAGCAACAGAAATGCTTCAAAATTTAAAATAAAATTCTTGGCAGAAAGAAGGAAACAATCTCGTCTTACATTGTTCTACAAAGTCCGTAATAATTTACAACTCATAACTTTTAGCAATCTTATAAAACCTCAATCATCAAACAATACTCAAGTAAATATTTTGCATTATCTATTTTCTCACGCTCATATACAAATGCCAATCGTCATTCATTTCTCTCTCGTACTATTTTGGATTGGAACTCCCTTCCCCAAACCACTTTGGAGCAGTCATCTCTGACTTCATTCAAGATAACTTTGGCCTCAAATAAAAAAGTTAATGAAAAAAAAAATTTGGGGTGCAGTTATTTTGTCGGCACACACTGCAAATAATGATCCGTTAGAGAGGAGTGCAGTAGTGAAGATGAAGTTGAAGTTAAAAATTCAGATCCCAAAATGGCTTAAGTATTTTATTAAAGTATCTAGTGATAAATGATAATTACATCCCCTCACTGGCGGCAATGCATGTAAAATGTAGGCCTATTTTAAGTCGTTCACGCGTCTCTCAACGCATCAACAATACTGAAGGCTTGTTACTATGCCTCAACCATTACGAGTATTAACGTATTATTCAAAATTAGAATTTTTTTTTTAAATTCTATTTATTTTTTCTTTACGTGGCCCTCACAACTAAGTGATCAGCAACCGGTCAGTCTTGTAGATTCGTGTGGCAATATCGGTGCTGAATATTCCGGATTGTTTCGTTGAAAGTCACAACTACCCATTCACCGACCCCGGACGGATGATAGGCTAAGTTGGCCTCTGGCAAGTCCGAGAAATCAATCTCTAATCAGCAACCCCGATCAGGAATCGAACCCGGGTCGCCTGCGTGGTGAGCGGCAACGGTACCACTACACCACACAGACTTACTAACCAAAACTAATTAAAACTTCAAGAAAATTGAATTTTATTTCCAAAAAGATTGTTTACAATTGTTTCTTAGTAACGTATATTTAACCGGTGACTGTACAAAAACAATCGAAATTATTCTCCGGTTTTTAAACTATCACATTTGTGCACAAAATTTAGCATTATTATCGAATGTTAGAACTGTTAAGAGCATTTATTATGAGCCTTCTGAAGCGTTAATTGTCCTACAATACTACAATTGTTATTTATCAATGTTCAATAAAAAATTGCACGAATTTCCTCTTGTTACACATACGTTCTCACTAACTCTTCTTCGCTTAAAAAACTCTTCCTCACCAATCCTTTCAAATCCATTAAAAATTTTCTACACTTCAAGTAAATTCGCTCTCAATCTCCTTGTCTCTCATGTAGTTAATCTTACTTCTTTCAATTTCTCTTCATTACTTTTTATCAAAACTTTTGGTTTTTTGAATTTAAAGTTCAGCAATTTTTTTATTTGGTGACACCAAAAAAAGAAGCCTATCTGCTAAAATATTTTAAAAATAGTTACACCGAAGTACGCTGAAGTACACGTCTGGACGCCAAAGTATGCCGAACTTCAAAATGCGCTCTCGGTCTTCAGCGCTGGGGAGACCGATCCACGCTGGGGAGGCATATCGGAGCTTCCCCACAGCCATGGCCGCAAACAGAGTCTGCAGGGAGCGCT
>JAQIWG010008011.1:0-11786 GCA_034695025.1 Chamaedrilus cognettii | reverse complement strand
AAAATTCTTGCCCCCCCCCCCCCCCCCGGTGAGAATGATCATACTGTGGAGGAATTGGAGAGAGGATTAGTTTTGAAGCAAAATCGCGATACTTGGCTAACAGAGACCCCTGCTGCCGAAATTCAAAGCGATTGAATTGAACGTTGCTTTTATTTTGATTTTAACTTATTACGTACGCCTAGTATACTCTTCTCCCTTAACAAGGTCGCATATCACTGTATTTTAAATGCATTGTATATGGGAACCATGTAAGAGCCACTAGGGTCTCATGTTTCTCGTTTCAAGAAAAAATTATGTGAGCTATTTTGTGTGTGCTTATTGCATTCATGTTTTCTATGTCGTTCAAATAAAAGAACGTATATCGCGCACAGATATGGGAGTCAGGACTTCTTGGCTACTAATTGTAGGGTTCTGACGTCCAAGATCCACTAATTTTGAGGGTTAAGCCACTGTGCTCGCGCAGATGCGTGGGCTGGGGGTGTTGAATTCCTTGCCTAAATGTTCAACCCCACCACCTCCGTTGAAAAAGTGCCCACAGGAAGCCGAATCTTGACCTAATTTAACCCCCAAGGCATTTTTTACACTTTACCTAGATTTCTCAACCCCCGCAAGCGTATAATCAACCCAAGCAACCATACAATCGACTGTTCTTCTATTCTGATAGGTGTAGTACGTTTATCTCAAAGTCTATCCCTAAAATCTATAAAAATTACCTCAACCCTGACGCCCCGTCCCCCCTCCGTCGAGGAATTTTCATCGACTCGCCCATCTACATGTACATGCATACTTTTAAGAAACTGACTTCCCCACCCCATCATTCTAACCGTCTCTCCCCTCAATCAAATAAATGCCGACGCCCAATTCATTTTCTACGATGGGAGCACCGGGCTTAAGCCGTAATAGAAACCATTATTCTGGTGCCAATGTCACCGGTGTCCCGAGTGCCATGCTGCGCGTGATACGGTCTATGCAGCACTATGCAGTCAGCAGCCCGGCTGTCAAGCACTGGCGTAACTACATGTACCTGGGGGCATGGGGGGGGGGGGGAGCTGGCGGCTCAGATAAAAAGCCTGCCCTTCAGCTGCTCCCCCCTCCCTTCCCTAGTTTGCAAAACAAGGAATATTGTTTTAAATGACTTTGTAATAGAAACCAGAATATAAACCAGGCCTAATCGTGTGTCTACATTCTTGCGATAGGATGCGTTTTCGGTGACCTCGACATTAGGACAAAAACTGGGTCAAATGAAATGTTTTCAGTGACAACTTACTGTCACCCATGCGCATATGCTTCCCCCCATTTGCCCCCATCTCAAGGACTCGCAAGACCCAGCGCTCTCCAGCCGAGTGTTTCCACTCATGTATCAACGCGGCCCTTACTTGTTTGGAGTGTCACAAAGCCCGCTCTGCGCTCGCCGTTGAGTGATTACCTTAGATTAATCTCGTCCGAGTTCCAACGTTAGCGTCTCTTTCAACCATGCGCATTTTGCATGCAATTTTGAATGCAAAATTGCATGCAACTGTGTTAAGGAGAACGGACGACCGTTGTCATGACAACGATTTCATTATCTATGTTTCATGCACGATTTCAATTTGCTTAGCATGATTGCATGCAAAATTGCATGAAAAATTGAATGCAAGATTGCATGCATAATATGCATCGTGGAAAGGAATGCATACAGCTAGTAGGAAGCCGGTGCGGTGTAAGCTTCGGTAAGAGTATAGTTTGCAATTGACTGCAAATCGTAATTGGTCAGGAATATTTCATGGCGACGCCTGTATTAACGGTTGCCAAGACTATAGTAAAAGTAGCTGCGCTTATAATTGATATACATGCTTTGCGACATTTCTAGCAGTCATTGTTCTTTTTTATGGCATGCTTATCTTCTTAGAGCCATTGTTAATTTTTGAGGCGTTGTTAATATTCGTCGTCTATTTTTCTCTTCAGAAAACACTTTTCTCCCTCGAAAAATCGGTGAGGCCAACCAATTCAAACTGGGGATGCTAACAAGAAAACTGGGGATGCCAACAAGAAAACTGGGGATGCCAACAAGAAAACTGGGGATGCCAACAAGAAAACTGGGGATGCCAAAACTATGATACTTCATCCGTCTTTAGCATTACCTGCATAGATAATCCTGAGGAGTGGAAGCCAAAATGACCGAAAACCGGGGACTTCAGCATGACACCAGCCCTTTAACTGGCGACGCCCGACTGCATTTGGAGTCCTGCTGCCACTGTGAAGTAGCCAGCAGAGCTTGACAGGGTTTTTGACGGAGTGTTGTTAACAATTTGCTAGCTCGACCAATACACCGTGGTTTGCGAGGAGTATAAGGCCGCGCGTATTTGTAACGCTAGGTCTTGGCGTGTCTACCTCAGCAAGTCGGGGAACAAAGAATAGATTTGCAGCCCAGAGCTCCCCGGGCGAGTCGTAAAAGGCGATTAAAGAGGGGGGAGCGGTTCTGAGGTGGCCCTCTTACTCAGAACCGGACCGTAATAGTCTTTGATACTACACATGGTTCTTAAAATTCAACCACTACCTACCTACCCTCTAGGCCTGTGCATTTGAGGTTTTCGTACCAAAGAGATTGTTAAAATCTTATGTTTTCATTTGAACCTGTATGTGCGTATGTAGGGCCTATGTATACATGTACAGCAATTGAAACGCACAAAAAATATGTCAGGTAAATGGAGAATAAAAAAAAACTTAATTTGCTGGAATCGTATAGATGCAGGAGAAGCGATAGCTGTAGCCATATATTAGCTACTAACGCTTAAATTTGAATCAGCAGTTTTGTTACTGTTTGGCTCTAGAACGGTTGTCAATATAAATTTGTCTATAGGATCTAAAAACTAGCACGATGTCTTGTCTAAATGGGGTCGACGTGTTATAATTACACACAGTTTTTTTAAAGAAAATTCGATCCTTGCATTACGGTAGACTTAATAAATGTACGTATTTGTGCATGTACATGTGCCTACTAAACTATGATTCATGACCTATACCTATATTCTACTTGTACCCAGTGCCTTCGTTCTGTGTTTTAGTCAACGACTACGCCTGCAACTACATGTACACATGTTCGCAACTCTACTGATGTGGCCCTCGAGTGATTGATCCAAGAAACATGTTTACAGACCTTCCACGCTCAGTCCAGCTTCCGCGCTTCTAGCCTGATTCAATTTCCTTGGATATTTTATCGCAAGTCCTCTCCAGCCATAGGCCTAAACCTGACCCACCCAGCGGATATTCGTCCGCTCACGTCACCCTAACGCGATTACACGGTGAAACAACGGCTTCGTCAATTTGTAGGCTGTCCCCGGCCATCCTATTCGTCATGGACCATGTAACCGATGCGAAAATCCCCCCGGAAGTTGTCGGCAAGGGCGCGCCCCCTTCGGTAGCGGAGAATCCTTTTGCGTCATCCAGAGATCCGCTGCAGTACGACCCGACGCTGGGATGGTACACCGCTGGTACACTCGGCAGTCTCCTAGTGCTATTTCTCGCGTGCATCGCTATGGAAAAAGTCAAAGAAAAGATATTGGAAATCTACGAGGGCAGAGCGGCGTGTAGGCACGCCATTGTGACGTCATCGAGCAAGACTGGCCCTGTGACGTCATCATCAACGGGCAGGCCTTGTTTGGTTATTATCAACGCAGAGTGTGACGTGAAAAAGCAACGTGATACGACGACGGATTTGAATGCAACCGAAGTTCAAAACGTGAACAATTCAGACCACGAGTGCGCGGCGGTTTTGGCTAAGCTAACTGATGAGTGTTTGCAAAGCGATTACGTGTTCATGACCCAGGATTGTTCGAATCGTTCCAAAGCGGTGCTAGCGGTCGATGCTAGTCAAACGAGTCGGACTACAAACGATTTGTTCAGTGATCGATCGACTACGGATACATGGAACGACGACCTTAATAGGTCTCCGCCCCCTTGTGGCGAATCTGTGTTTTCAACTGACGCATTTGATCGCGATGGGTCAGCGGATTTGACGCAAATTGATCCAATTCCAGAATCAAGCAGTTGCTGCAATTCAAATGACTGTCATTGTAAAAGTTCTTGTGTGCATTCCCTACTGAACGAAAAAGGTAATAGTTTACAGGCAAAGGGGTCTGCTGCTGTAGCGGTGAGACTGGGTGAAGAGAACGCGACGAGAATTGAACTTGCGCAAGTTGGACAACATTGTGGGTGGTTGCATGAACGATCAAGCGAGACGAATAGATGCTTGACGGATCAGGAATCTTCTGTGTAGAACCTACTTTGCGACGCAAGTTTTCTCTCTAATCGTAATCAATACAGTAAAATATGCAACTTTTGCATGCAACTAAGTTTGACGAATCTCGCGAATTGGTAAAAACTCAAGAAAATTACATGCTCAAAAACTACGCTGCGCAGCTCTTTGTAATGGACAATTCTCAAAAACACGAAAATTAAGTGAAGTAAAATTTATAAAAGGCAGAACCATCAAAATAACATGCAGCAAAAAAGTTCATGTTTTACAGTAATTGAGCCATTTCAAGTCCACGGTGTTACGATTGAGTTAGAGTTGAGTTAACGATCGGCAAGCTAGATGCACATTGATATTCACATTCGGAATAACATTATAATGTCAAAACAAACAGCAAACAGCAAAAATGTTGAATATGAATGTGAATCTAACTTGTCGATCGTTAACTCAACACTAACTCAATCGTAACACCGTGGATTTGAAATGACCCATTGTAGTGAAGTTTATTTTTTATTTTGGATCATCTTTCACGAAGCGCTTCTGTCCACGTTTAGACCTGCCATCGTCAATGGCGTAACAGTAGGGTAGGCAGGGCAAGCAAAGTCCAAGGGGACCCCGAGTGCAGGGAAGAACTGGGGGCCCCTGAGCCCGAGTGTTATTGTTTCTTTTCATATCCTAGCAACACCAGCAGTCTTCAAATTGTTCAAATTGGCTGAATTGCTTAATTGTGATGCGTCACATGATCAGGTTCTTCCATATTAATGACTCTTCGTAGTTAAGCCGCAAACTGCCTTTATATGACACCAGGATCCAAAATTGGAAAATGATTATTATTTTATTGTCAATAGGCCATCAGTACCTTTTCGCAAAAGTTAAAAATCGCAAAAAAAGATTTCATAGCCAAAAAATTTGTGACTATATAGCAGTAGGCCTAGTTCAACTATTGTTGAATGAGTAGAGCTGCCTAAGGGCAGAGACAAGTCGCCGCATTGCGCGACTCACGAGCAAATTGCGGTGGCATGGGAGCTCAGCTAGGGGGGGAAGGGGCCTACAAGTATCTGCATTTTTTGTTCAGGGGCCCCCAAGTTCATAGTTACGCCACTGACCATCGTCTAGTCATTTGTTACAGTTGTCCGTCTGCGGCGTGAGGCTTATTTTCAGGTGTCGTGTATTATTTCATGAAAACGTTGCAATTGTGCAAATTGTAATTTGCCGATTAAAAATCAACCGGATTGATTTTAAAATTAAAATCAACCGGTTCGCAGTCGTGTCGATGTAAGTCGCGATTCCTCAATTTATCAGTCTGCATAATAGCAATATTTGGATTCGGCGACAATAATCTGTGCACCATTCCATGCCATACCATACATGTATGATACCATTTGTAGGAATATCTATCAGTAATCAACATTTTTGCTGCACCTCTGCTGAACCAAGCATGCGATCGTTATCTCATTGATCTAAATGTTAACGGCTACATGTAGTAATGGCTAGTTTACAAAAAATTTAAAGCTTTAAAAAACCTGTTCTATAAGCGTTTAATTCAATGAATATGTTAAATTATTTTTGAAAGGAAATGTAATAGTAGCCTATAGGATAAATGTCATGATTTATATCTTTATTTCACAAAAGACAATATGGCACGACAGCGACATCACATGTAGGCTTATTCACAAAACACTCCTTCTTCCAAAAAACAACCAATATACATCATTGAAAAACATAGTAACCCTACACAAGGGAGTTTACAAAAATGAGTCAAAATATTTTGAAGTCAAAATAGTCCCGCTTCAATTTATATATGCATTGATAGCATTGATTAAATTATATTATTGGCGATAGGCTGAAAACATACGAGGTGAGAAAAATATTGATTTTCAGGAGTTTTCATCATGACATTAAGGAGGAGAAAACCTCCTTAATGCCATGATGAAAACTCCTGAAAATCAATATTTTTCTCACCTCATATGTGCCCATCTTGACTCTCTTCTCCATGTTGAAGAGCAGAGGCTTTAAAACAGCTCAAGGAAATATTTTGTAAATTTAAGGCAACCGCATTGAAAATTACTAAATCTTTTTTAAATCACTGATATAAATATTCCTAGTTACCCTAACACATGATGTCCACGAGAAAAGCATGACAAAAAATACTTCAATGCGTTTCGAGATAGAACTCCTCTACATTGCCCGTCGTCTGCTGCTGATTAACCACCAATCTCAAATGCGCACTGGTGTCGACCGGCTTCGAAAAAGGCAAACTCGGATTTGGCATATTAATGCAGTAACCCTGCCCCGGATTACTCGCCAAAGGCTCTGGTAAAATTACCGCTGGTGTCACGACAGGAGGCGCCATCCATGCTCCATCTGGCGAATAAAAAGGAAACATCGTTTTGGGGGTGCACGTGCCTCGGCTGACCGTTATCAGACGACGTGATGACGTCACGTTTCTGTACACCGCTGTGACGTCGACGACGGTAGACGTCGCCTTGTCGATCATTCCTTGATTATCGGTGGAGATGGACTTGTTTGTCGTGACGATCTGCGGCGTGCAAGACTCTTTGTCGAAAAAAAAAACGCTTGGCATGTACGTGAAAGAATCCTGGTAGGTTATCTGCTTCATTGAGGTTCCCGTGCTCTTCATAAGCGGTGGCGTTGGTTGGTAATTTATCCTGGATGCTCTGGAGTTAAATCCATTTGATACACTGCTATTAATCGCCCCATTATCGCTCAGCAAAGGAATGCCGTTGCCGTTGCCGTTATCGACACTGGCAAACACCCCCTTCATTGCTTTGACGGTCACAAAAGGAGTAGAAGAAGGAAGTTGCGTCAGTTCAAATGATTTCACAATCGAAGATCGCCGCCTGCAGTTGTTCTGCCAGTTTTGAGCCAAATTCGATTTTGGAACTGCTGCGGGTAGCGGAATTGAGGCAGGATTGGAAACAGGAGAAATTGGAATTTGTGATGATGGCAAGTTGGACGCGTTAGTTTTGGCTGCCTCCGTAGTAATGGGACTTGCAACCTCGGGTGTTCTAGTGACATTTGACTCTTGCTGAAGCTGCTCTTTATTTACAGTGACTTCGGTCTCCACATCCGAATTAGATTGCTCTGAACGGTTAGGTGTCACAGGCTCTGCAGGATGTTTGATCACCGGCGTCACATATTCAAAGGGAATAATATAATCTGCAGGCGTGACCACATCCATTTCCTTCTCTGTACTTCCATGAAGTTTTTCATCGCTTTCTTCACATGTTTTTGAAGAGTCTTCAATGCTTTCGGCTATGCGATTTTCAACGTGCATAGGAGAAAATTCAGAAAGCAACATCTTATCATCAACATAGGTTTCTATTTCACGCAAATCAGCTTTCAAGGTCTGGTCAATTTCCGTTACAGTCTCGACATCTTTCAGCTCAATCACTTCAGTCTGTACCTCCATTTCTCTTGTGCTTATCTTCTCAATCACCACAACTTCAGCTTTTTTTGAAGCCTCCGCACACGCACCAGCCTTCATCGTACTCCCGAAATCCATTGCATCTCCGAAATCGAAATCTACAATGAACGAATCTTCCTTTTCGAGAATCTCCGGCGTTTGTTCCACCTTCAGTTCTAGGATGTTTCTCAGCTTCTCTCCGATCTCCTTCTTCACCATCAGAAGCTCGATGGACGTCCCCTTGAGCACGGTGTCCGTCATCTGGACGGTTGTCTCCATCTCGCGCAGGTTCTCCCGCAGCGTTTCCTTGTCTGCGATGAACCGGAGGGCCCGGTTCCCGACGGTGTCGCGTATTCCAGCCATGAGGTCCTTCTCGCGGCGGCGCACAGCGGCGATAGCTTCGATCGTCGCGTCACGAATCTTGGAGAAACAACAAAGAACAAGACAGTGCTAACTTGCATAGGCATAATGACATAACAGCAGTCATTGTTTTTGACGTCCATTCTTACATGTTACAGGCAGGCCCGTAACGCCGTGTACGTGTCAACACAGGTTAGACATTTACATTCGAACTGAGTTTTTATGGCCGGATGAACTCTCCTTCAACAACTCGAATGATAAATTACCCTGGACGATGATTCACAGCTAGCGAGATATCATTTTGTGTTTAACAGCATTGCTGAAGCTCACTATTCATAGTGAGCTTCACTATGAAGCTCACTATGCTTGAAGTAACTCACAATTTCATAGTTGTCAGCTCAGGGACTTGAACCAAGGTCTCTGGATTCGAAGTCCGACGCCTTAACGACTACACCACAGCGCTTCGTTCTATATATTTTTCGATTTCACGCAAATCATCAATCGATTCAGGTGTTAAGAGTAAAAAACCCATAAGTTGAGAGGTCATCCATGAGTTTGCATAGCATTGAGTCCACAGCGTTGCATTACTGGTCATTAACACTATAGTTGTCGTGGTGTCTACTAGTATATACCTGCGCTTCAGCGCGAACGACGCCGAGCTCGCAGCGCTCTACCAGCTCTAGTTGAGCGCGCATGCGCGCCGCGCGCTCCCCGCAGGCCCCCCGCTGCCGCTCGAGGAGCCCGCGGTGGCGCTCGCCCCCCTCCGTCAGTGACTCCACGTCGTGCGCGCGGTGCAGCTGGAACGTGCAGAGCACGCACACGCACGCCTCGCACTGCTCGCAGTAGAAGCGCAGCGGCTCGTTGTCGTGGATCTGTAACGGCAAGGAAGCTATCAAGCGTGTGCGTGACGTCACAGGCATGTGAGGCATGCGTGTGACGTCATACAGGCGTCATACTACCCTGAGCATAAAATGCTAAATATCCCACGCCCATAATGCTAACTATCCTGTGCTCAGAATACTAATTACTATTCTGTGCCCAAAATGCTAAACAATCCTGTGCCCAAAATTGAAATATTCTGTGCCCAAAATTGAAATATCCTGTGCCCAAAATGCTCACCATCCAGACCTTTGCCCAACATGTTAACTATCCTCTGCCAAAAATGTAAACTATCCTGCGCCTAAAATGCTAACTATCCTGCAGCCAAAGTACTAGACATGTAATGCAGACCTTGCATTCAACGTCCTTCTGCACATCTGCGTCGAAGAGCGTGTGCATCTGCGTGACCTTGGTGCGCCGGTGCAGCTCCGCGCAGCTCGCGCACAACATCTTCACACAGTCGAGGCACTTGATGGTCGCCTTTTGCTGGCCTGCACCATCCTCACCTGCATCAAAGTCAAATCAAATCAAATAGGTTTGATTTAGAATTAGTTTGATTAGAAACACAGGATAGGCCTACCTAAACACGTGGGTGATCACTGCAACATATTAATAACCCAGGGGCCTCATTTGCATACATTTCTTAAGATTTTCTTAAATTTTATCCTTACTGGTATTTAAAACAAATAAAATCCAATCGCCGACCTTGTGACGTCACCATTCGGTTCGCACGCTACTGTGCGGAGTTTCCACTAAAAAGGATAAGATTTTCATAAGATTCTCTTAAGACATTCTTAAGATTAAGATTGTCTTAAGATCGCTTCCTGAATGAGGCCCCTGGACAACAGGCGTTGAGTGTGATGTACTCGGAACACGCTCAAGTTGGGGAGACTTCGCACATGTTATTTTTTAGTCTATGATATATAAATTTTGCCGTTTCAATAAATGATGCATCAACTCTGCGCAGTGCTTTTGGTAATACAATCCGGTATAAAATTATAAAACGACACACAAGAAGTAAGCTAATATCTTTGTGATGCAGGCCTATATCAATTGAATATTAGTATTTTACATGTAGCCTACGTTCTACAATAATTCGTGCGGTTAAACTAAAATCAAGCTGGCCTTGAATAATTTAAAACCTGGTAACATAGTTCTGAGTCAAATTTGGTTATTCGATTGCAACAGAAAAAAGGTCAAGCCTTGATGATGATCATAATTATAACCAATGTCATATTAATCTGTATTCACTTTTTCGTTAACTATAACAAAATTTATGTTTTGTTTGTATATGCATAAATATACATATATATATGCTTATAAATATTTGCTTAAATTTTATATGCATAAAATTAACCTTAAATAGGCTATGCCTATTTGCAAGGCATGACCTTGCAAATAGGCAAGGCTATGACTTTCCTATTTGCATTATCTGATTAGCAAATGATTGAATCAAACACTGCAATGTGTTCCACCTTCATCTTCATCAATCTCATCATCATCCTCCGACGACACCCAGCGGCCCCTAGAGGCCCCGCGGCTCCTCGCCGCCGCGCAGATCTCGCAGCGCCGGGTGCCCGTCGACTTGCGCCGCCGCACCACCTCGCCCAGGCTGGACACGAGAAAGTTGTCGGGCAGGCGGGGGATGCCCCCGGGGGGCAGCTCCGTCTTTGAGCGGCAGATGGGGCAGGCGAGGGCGCGGTTGTAGGACAGGAAACGGTACGGGCGGTCCTGCGATACATGGGGTGGGACGAAGGTAGTGCATCAACCTTGGTGTCGTATAGGCCTAACTAACTATGGATGAGTAACATCGTATAACTAATAAATACATGTGAGGGGATGCGGGAAGCGTGTGTAAGAATCGCAATTATATATGGAAATGAGACATTGACAACGTAGGCCGATCAAGAGGCTCGATTCGAGCGGACAGAGATCAGAATGATTAGGTGGATGAGTGGAGTGTCATTGAAAGAGAGAAAGTAGAGTGCCGATCAGAGAGCTAGAATAAGGTTTGATGCAGTGGGAGAGGTGGTAAGAAGAAACCGACTGAAATGTCTGGAGCATGTTTTGAGAAAGGAATCGGATGATTGGGTGCGGAAATGTATGGATTATGCGGTTGATGGGAAAGACATGTAGGGAGACCAAAAGCAATGTGGAAAAGCTTGACAGAAGAACACAGATTATATCTATTATCAACGTCCCAAGGACCCCCAACCTTCTCCTCCATGTCGTAGTGCATCTCGAGGCACTGCTCGCAGAACGTGTGCAGACAGAGGAGAGTCTTGGGACGCCGGTAGGACTCGGAGCAGAGCCTGCAGACGAGGAACTGGTCGTACAGCTCCCCCACAAACGAAACGGACATGGCGGCGATGGGAGTGAACAGCTAGCAACAGAGAATTATAGCATGAAGCATTGTTCTCTATAAATGTATGCAGACAAATACCTTCTGCTTATAAAATCGAATAGAAGTTAAAATAGATTTACTGCATGCTAAAATGGTTGAACAATGGTGTCCCAACTAAAGGTAAAGCCTGAAGGCTACAATCATCGTCAATCAACACACGTTTTGTTGTCACAAGAGCGTGACTGTAGACTTACTATGATACTAAATAGATAGTCACACCACAAATTTTAGAACTTTTATTTATTCAGACTTTATTTAGCCAGATTGGCATGCTTTAGCGCCCAGAGTATCAGGCTGAGAGCCAGCATGTCTGTACATGTATTTCAAGCTAGACACCCCACTATGTACAGTACAAGCTAGACACCCCATTATGTACAGTACAAGCTAGACACCCCACTATGTACAGTACAAGCTAGACACCCCACTATGTACAGTACAAGCTAGACACCCCATTATGTACAGTACAAGCTAGACACCCCACTATG
>JAQIWG010008010.1:0-11786 GCA_034695025.1 Chamaedrilus cognettii | reverse complement strand
TTCGCTAAATTGACGATTTACCTAAATTGGCCAATTTACTAATGGTCAATTTACACCAAGTTGGTGGGATCGGCGGTAAGAGTCTAAGACAATGATGTTCAAGACTTCATGTATTGTTATCCAGCACAAAATCTATTATGTTCAAAGAGCCCTCTTTGATGTCATTTATGTATCTAGAGATGCCTAAAAAGTAGTATGTGAAAAGTAATATGCAAAAGGTAGCATTTTTGCATCACATACTCCTATCTGTAGACATTTCATAACTTGTCACGGGTTTGCCAAAGTGGCTGAAGAGTACAATCTGAGGCATCAGAGCTCTAATGGTTTCAGGGGCTCCTAGATATTGTCTTGGAGCTTCAGCTGAGACATCATTGTAACGAAATAAAGCTCTGATTAACTACTCTAAGCACCGGTTTGCCATGAAACAAAAAAGGAGCACAACTGAGATTCAACAAATAGCACTCGTCGTACTCGGGAAAGAAAAATTCTACTAAATGTGTGCGCAAAGTACTTTGATAGATCAAAGTGAAACTTGGCCAGCAAAGGCACAGGCTGTGCAGTAAAGGAGAGTTCTAAGAAACATGATAAGAGGCAGTGAAGAACAATATGAAGGTGCGTAGCAGGAGTAGAAAGATGGTAACGAAGACAAAGCTTGTGGCCGAGTGGTCTAAGTTGCGAAGTTTGGATTACAAGTTCAACAGTGCGTCGGTTCGAATCCCGGCCGCGGCAAAGATTTAGAGTCACTTCATGCACCTTGGCAAAAGTGCTTTAAATTCGTCAGCACTGCAAATAATCATCCACTAGGGTGCAGTGCAGCAGGGAAGTTGAAGGTGAAGAATAGGGAGTTATGGGAGAAAGTCTCATCGTGGGAAACATTCAACCTGCGCCAGCACGGAAAGTGGACTTATAACGTCCACTTTATGAGACAAAATCAAGTGAACTTTTGCCCTTTTTGCTCTACGCAAGGTTTCTGTCTTTGCTGAGCTGACCTTAGGACACCTGCGTTACATTTTGACAGATGATGAATCGATTCAAAAAGCAGCACTCGCCGTTTGCTCGGCGTGTCCGCCGGTCGAGACGCGGCAGCACCACTGCTCTGCTCGCGCTTGTCCGAGTACCGCAGCTGGATGAACGGCGTCGACGTCGCCGGCGGCGGACCTGTCGCAGGATCCCGCACTACGCGGCTTCGCCCCCCTGCCTCCTGCGTCGGGGAGTAGTATTCCGTCGTCGCGCTGCGAGGCGGACTTGACTGGATCTTTCGAGCCGACCCGGAATCCACCGGACTCAATGGCCTTCTGTGACCTGAATCCACAGGACTGGTCGATGGGCTCGACGCAATCGAGTCGAACGAGGGTGATATCGCCGACGCGCCGCTGATGGATGCGGGGCTAGCCGGTTTAGCCCGCGACCCCCTGGGGCGCTCCGACGTGGCGCCTGCGGCCTCACAGAGCTGCAGAGCGCGCCGACGCTTGCTTAGTTCGGCGCCAAGCGACGAAGCGAGCGCGATGGACGACAGAGTCCGTGACGATGACCCGTCAGCTCGAGCCGACGAGGATTTAGAGTCGGCTAGAGGTCGGCTTTTGGCGCCGGAGCTGCTTGAGCTCTTGGAATGATGGTCATTGGTAGACGAGGATGGTACAGTACCATTCGCAACCTTTGACCGCGGCCTAAAACGCAGGAAAAATTCAAATGTCCACCATAAATGCAAAGGATATTGTTGAAACAAAACCAATCTGCTTACAGATAAACAATGTCAATGCTACACGTCTGGTTCACTAACATCAAAGTGTAGAAAGCAAAATCTTGAGACACATTTGATTTTTACACACTATTAAGATTGTCTTAAAAAATTACTTAATTATTCAGGTCTGTTTAGAGGACGACAAAGATAGCCCTGAAATGCATATAACATTCATGATAAAATTCCAATCATTTCACTGAATAGTAGAACACATTCCCTCTCTACAAGAGGTGCCATACAAAAGATCTCATGGCTCATCACCAGGGTTAAGCTTAGCAGGCACTAGCCCACAGGGCTTGATCTGCCATTCGCCAAAAGAGAATCTTTGGAGCAGTGGGCAAAAAAAATCCATTTGGCGAAAGCCCTTGGCGCTTTTTTATTCATCCTTCGTTGTTAGAAGCTCAATAACTGGCTCTATCGTGATGAACAGAGCAATAAATTTGATTATTCCAGTGCACCCGAAGGTTACAATTGTGTAACAAATTTGGCGAAAAAAAGTTTGGCCTGGCTAAAGTCTTTTGGAGAATTTTTGCTGATTTTTTTCAAAACCTAGATCAGGCCCTGCTAGTATGCCAAAAATAAGTTTTTTTGCCAACATTAGGAATTAAAATCAACCTCTGTAGTGAAGACCTATGTGCAATGTTTGAAAGCTTAAAAAACTTTCAGAACTGCATATCGGTACTGCATTATATCCAATTATCTATATCCTAACATTACTTCATGACATATATAACATATATGTCATGTATCAATAAATGCAAACGAAGTGCAAGTGTAACGCTACTCCCATTTTATCCACACCAAACTGAACTCAGCTGATCACCTTGAGTGTGACCTTGACGTTGACTCACGACTGCTTGACCCCCCGTCGCGCTGCTCCCCCATCGCCGACTCCCCATCATAGCTTGGCGATCTCACACAACGCCGCTTGCCGTCCGGAGACCCCCCAACCGGTGAATCCCTAGCCGTGGCCCTTGGCAATCCACGTTTACCCCTCACTTCGGCACCGAGGGTCGAGTAAACGACCGGCGGCAGCCTGACGTCGTCGTCGCCTAATTCGCCCCCGGTGTCGCCGGGATGGTGTCGCGACCGTCGCTTGCTGCTCCGATCGTGATGTTCTCCGCGACCGTGCCTCGACGAGTGTTTGTGGCGACCGTGTCGCGACGATTTATGCTTTGATCTCCGATCATCTCTATCTCCCCTCTCCGAGCCAGCGCCGTCGATAGATGGCGGAGGCGTATCACCGCGACGATCTATTCTATCGTACCCCCAATCTCTGGGAGGCGGGGCATCGTAATCAGGGGGGTTGCGTCCACCAGCAGGGCCCCCCGGGCCCTCCCGGAAAGGAGGAAGAATCGGCGGAACTCGGTCGTAGTCGTCGTAGGGGGGGTAGCCGCGATCGATTTGCGGTGGCGGGTGTGGGGCCCAGCCCCCTTCCAGGTAAGGGTCTACGCGGCGGTCGGAGAGGCGTGGAGGAGCAGGAAGTGGAAAACTTCGATCAGGGTAGTAGCGCTCCCCGTACTCACCTGGCGTGAGGTAGTTACTCATCGTGCACGAGGGAAGTTAGCAGCGCACTGATGCCGCAATGAAATCTGCGCAATGTCTGCAAAGCATGCATTGCAACATTAGTACAGAAAGACATACTAATGGTTGTCCTATACGACACTCACTAATGTTAAGTTTCCTATCTCTGATAACAGGATCTGTGTCAGAGATAGAATAGGATAAGATAGAAGTTTCTTATTTCGTTACAATTTCTCACTGCAGAATCTTGTATCATTTTGTAATGCATTGGGAGATGCGTGAGAACTTTAAACTAAACTTCTGGAGACATGCGAAAACTTAGCATAGTCAGTGAGTGTCCCATATAAATTTAAAGGATAATTCTAAAATTTCAATAAATAGCCTACAGCATACCGTACAATAAACTAAAAATTTCATCAAATACCGTATAAAATGACTAAAAGAAGAAACTTAGTGCTCAACAACGACACCCGTACTGAACCTTTTGCGGTGACCTTTATCTTCAATTAAACTTTAACTGTTCAGTTACAGGCATCAATTCTTACCAAATCCGAAGGATTTCACGACTCGGGTTTGAATGTACCGAACTTGAACTTCTTGCCGAATTTCCTACAAATTAAAAAACCATCTTAATTGTCCGTAATCCTTGTTCTTGAATTCGAGAGATGGCCACACCTACTGTCGGAAAAATTGAGTCCGTCGTTTCCCCTTTTTCGCTGCCGAATTACGCTCAAAAACGGCGTCCAATATCCTGCCGAATCCTTGCCGATAATCCGTGAAGTTCCGTAGAGCGTTTCTTCGATAAATGAGTGTAGAACGAGCGAACTCAGCGTAGCGGCGTAGTGATACACTGATGGCCGCCAGCTAGGCAATAGCTGCTAAAGTAAATTGCTTGCTTTCGCTACTCAAAATCATCTCTAAAATAGCTATTTGAAAGTAAAATATTCACGTTAAACGATAGCTGCATGTTGTAGCAATAGTTTGGCAGACACTTAGTATAGATTTTGCTTGTTTTGCTTTGATTGAAGCGGATGCAACCCTGCCTGCCTTTTTCATTTTTCACTGCCAATCTTTTTTGCTCGACCTTATTTATAATTCTTCGCAATACGTAGCGACTGCAGATAAATGCGAATCCGTTTCTCGCGTTTTTGTGAATAGTCTACAGCGTCAGCAGCGTGCGCATTTTGAAAGAAATTCCAAAACTCGCGGTATTTTTTTTCATTTTTTTTAACTTTTGCTGTATTTTAAGCAAATATTTTTTAGTTTTAGCGTAATTTATAACTATTTATAGAGAATGAGCGAAACAGTGAATTTCGGATAATCTTTACAAAGGTTTCATAATGCTACTTTAATAATTTATCTATTAAATTTGTGTTAAATTAGTGTTGGAGTTAAATTAGTACAGATTAGTATAC
This sequence comes from Chamaedrilus cognettii, assembly GCA_034695025.1. Taxonomy (NCBI): domain Eukaryota; kingdom Metazoa; phylum Annelida; class Clitellata; order Enchytraeida; family Enchytraeidae; genus Chamaedrilus; species Chamaedrilus cognettii. The sequence continues at coordinate 7,106 of JAQIWG010008010.1, read as the reverse complement.
CAATCAAAATAATTTTTGATCGTACTACAAGGATGCTGAAGCAATTTCTAAAAATATCTGATGCCCTTCGTGCGTCGCAACTTGTATTTAAAAAAATTATTTTTTTATTTTTGGCCGCAGTTTTTTGCAGTCCTTAAGGTTTCCAGGCTACTGCCGTGCAGTGTAGCCACTCATAAAATTGTGCTTTTCCGATCAAAATAATGTTTTTACTCTCATGTGCTTTTTTTCCAAAAATTATTATCACCAAAAGTGTACAATCTCAGACCAATATTACTAATTTACTAATTGGTCTAACAAGTTAAAATGTACTTCTTTAAACCCATACAAATATCTACTGTTACTTACTCAACAGTGCATATTTTTTATAAAATAACATTTTTGCCTTACTGCATAACGATTAAAATTCGTGAATTTGATATAAAATGTATTCTGACATAGAAAACGTAGGTGATAGATAAACGGGATGAACTATGTGAATATCTGAGAAAATCATGATTTTCAGATGGTAAAATTAAGAAGAAAACCAATCTTTTAATGGGCTCAATAGGTTTAAACAAAAGCAATTCCGCTCTTAACACTCCTCTCCCTTCCCCACCCACCTCCCCCGCTCGCAATTAGTTCATTTCCAAAAGATGATGTCTGTGTGCGGACGATAATAATGACGATAATTGATCGGCTTTAGACATGGCATTAATTATTGATAGATGTTTTTTCGCACAAAATGTTGTCAAAACACTACTTTTGACTGGTTTTCTTAGTTTTCAACGACTTGCTCTTTCACTAAATTAAATGCTATTTACTATAACTTTTCTCATCAGAAGTGCTTTTGGCGCTAGCTAAATGCTTTACAAAAAAATGGTTACACTGTTGCAATGTAATCAGTGCTGCAGTGTAACCAGGTAGTAAGTTACTAAAGAACTCAATTTTTAATTATTATTTTGTCACAGCAGATTTACCAATTTGTATGAAAACACAGATTTCGATGTATGTATGTATGTATGTATGTATATTGCACTTTTAACGCACCAAAAATATGTCATGCAAACGGAGATGGAAAAACATCATTTGCTTGAGTCGTAGGTGCGGGAGAAGTGCAGCAGACTACATGCAGAAAACGATACGTCTCAGCAAGAATTAGTACTAGAAATTAAAGCACTTCATACCAACATTGTACTAAATTGTAAATTTTCACTAAAAATTGCCGAAGCAGAATTAATACACTATTCGCATTGACTGCGTAACAGCCGCATGAATGCAAGCACTGCCGTGACAAAATGTGAATCACTAATAATTTTAGGCTATCAGCCTATTTGACAGATTGGTCCAAAAAACGTTCCCCACACTTTTCAGTCAAATAACGTATTATGTGTTAAGAAATTTTTGGCCGCATACAGAGGGCACAGTAGTAATTACAAAGCTATTCTAGATAAATCAATGATTCACTTCCGAGGTAAACTTTCTAAAAATACAGCCGTTACAGTAACTGAAGTCAGAATATCGTTGAAACAGAGAAGCAAAACTGCAGGGTGGGCCATAAAGAATGACCCAATTTTGGAGGCTTTGGTAGTTTTGGCAGTTTAGCAACAAATAATGCAAATTATATCAATTTGAAGTGTTATTATAGTGGCTACATAGCAGAAAATTCTCATTTTGTAATCTTAATGAGTTTAGGCATTGTAGCTGCGTATTACAAACTATTCAATTTTGCAGGACGGCCACTAGCCTAACAGATTTATTCTTTGATGCTTTACAAACTGGTTATGTTGTTCAATTCATCGTCTGAGGTTTCTTCTACTTAAGTTTTTGCAGGGAATTCAATATATTCAAAATATATAATATATTATATATATATAAAATATATTCAATATTCAAAAGCAATACATTTCTTTAGTTCTGAAAATTTGAATAAAAATTCAGTTTTTTCACTCCAGCTAACAGAATAACACAAAAATGACACAATAACGAAAATGACACAATAATGTCATTGTATACCTCAAAAAATTAGGCATGTGACTTTGAAGCTGATTTATGAACGCCGTTCAATCAACAAAATTTTCTGGAGCAGTTTATAGCAGACATAGCTGACTTCAGGCTAGATTGGTGCATTAAACATGAACCATGCTAAAGCGCCAAAGTCCTAGGCCTTCAATAGTGGGCGGTTTATGGACCACGCTCTGAATAAATCAAACAGAATTCCATCAGCTTTAAATCTGTTGAAAAAGAAATCAAGTTTGTTCTAGTGTACATGATGAAAAGATATCAATCATAGCGACATACATTTCATAAATAGCAAAATATTTGCAGCCTAATTTAATCGCCATGTGCCTAATCAATTATCAAATGGCTAGCTACAAAATACCGTACACAGCAGCAGCTATAGAAATTAAAACTTAACTTAATAAATAAACATCACTCAAAGCGCTGCGGTAAAACACAAAAAATACACCCATGCATCATACATACGTGCAAACACTGCAAGATTATTACGAATGACTGATGGAAAAAATTAACAAAAAAAGAGCAAAAATTATAAACAGACACCCAAAATGATGGAAGAAGTGATAATAACTTAACTCGCTACAATAATCTCTCCAATATCACCGCTTTTTGACTGCAATGCCTTTCAACCAATGTCTATGCCCATTACATAAGCCTTATAGGCATTGCTCGCGCTAACCTTTTTTCTTTCTGGACTTGTAAATTTTTGGAGTGATTTTGAAAATGGAGGGGGGAACTAAAAATGTATTTCCAACAACATTATTATATGCCATGCATGTGATCAGTAGTAACCAAAAGTGGCAACAATCCGCACGACAAAACTGAGGAAATTTTTTGCCAGATCTGACTCCAAAAAAGAAGGCTGTTAAGTGAAATAAGTGCTTTGAAACAACCCTAAGCGCTGCCCACGATCAAAAATTTTGAAGGAGAAATCAAAATGTACGAGGCGAATTTCCCCCCTTGGTGAGGGAAGACCTTAGGGAGGGATTTTCAAGCTCAGGGATTTCCGCGATCCTGCGTCTTAGCACGAGCACTGAATATAGCTATACCGGCACAATGAAACACCACTGGGATGCAAGTGGTAATGTTCGACAACAATAAACTGATTTTACTACAAGATACGAGAGCCATCACACTTCAGCAGTAAATGATACACTAAACATAAGGCTTCCTACTTTGTAGCAAGAAAAAAAAATTATGTCTAAATAATCTTCATCGCAACCAAGCCCGAAAGATAGTTTCAAAAAATCTTTGCGTCAACTTGGTTATCAAACAAACTGACAAAAATTTCAGCTCAACACCTTATATTGTAGAGTAATAGGTGCACATGGAGGTGGATGGTGCAAAGAAAACACTGCAATAAACCTACTCATGCCCATGCAAACAGAAACAAGGCAGTGTTCATAAACATTCTATCAAAGTCAGCATGTGCTATTTGGATTGAGGTCAAATATGTTCAGTGAGAAGCTCGAGAATATCACTTGAAGAAGCTAAGGATGAAATTTGCACATGGTGACCTAAATTAGAGTTTGTTCAGTTAGCGTTTAAGCATAATATCGAAAAATGTGCTACTCTATCTAAATTACGCCAAATAAGATTAAATTAAAGTTTGACTGTGGCTCACTCGAAATGCATTGGGTGAGAATTTTCTTGATTCAGGCAAGTTTTTATTAGTTTTTTACATAATTTTTTATATATTTAAGAACATACAATGCATCTAATGACAAACCAACAATACAAAACTGGACCAAACTGTATCTGGGTTACAGCATCTAGCACCGATAGCTGCTTGCATTCTCGAGCATCTCATTGTCATACTTCCATATATCAAAAAATTAATTTTTAAACCGAAATGCTGGTAGCCTGTGAGCAGCACATGATACACTTAATAACAATTTAAATTTAAATTTCAGTTTAAATATCAGCATTAATTTGCGTGGGACTGCAGAAAAACTTCAGAAACCATGCCATTATAGTCAACCAATCGCACGCTTTACTGTCACAGAGCTGAAATTATGCCATGACAGGAAGCCAAAATCACACATTAATTAAATAATCCACAATTCCACATTCACTACATTAACAAATTCCAAGAGTCATAATACAGAACACGTTCATTAAAAAAAGTAATAAAATTGGTTGTAGCGTCACATTAATCGTCATCAATCCGGCAAACGAAAAGAAATTACACAGAAATACAGATAAAAAATTAACTAGAATAATGTCGATGCACAATCAGTTAACTGTTATAATTTAAACTCAAACTGATCGACACAAATACACACACAGTCATGCATGATTCGACTAACTCAAAAATTTGATTTAACCACTTCTTAATGCCGCAAAAACTCACAACTGGCCTTATAAAATCATACAATTAAAACGAAATTACCATGATTACTGCCATCAAGAGAGCATTAGTTTGGGAAAGGCAAAATTTAGATAAATTCGTCACAATAAGCTTATTTTCATCATGAACTCCGTCTAAATACCACAGTATACAATTGGTCATTTCAAGTCCACGGTGTTACGACTGAGTTGAGTTGACGTTGTACAAGTTAGATTCACATTCATATTCGGAATAACATTATAATGTCAAAACAGACAGACAACAGCAAAAATGTGAATATGAATATGAATCTATTCTGTAAAACGTTAACTCAACACTAACTCAATCGTCACACCGTGGACTTGAAATTACCCATTGACTGCGGTCAAGTACTCACAAACTATTAATACATAATTCAAAAGATCAATGCATCGACTGTGGTAAGTCCTGAAGTCACAAAGTATCTAGTACAGTTAAAACATAATTTAGACCATCGCTGCATCGACTGTGGTAAACTGTACTCAAGTCATTAAGTACTCAGTACAGTCAAGACAGAATTCAAACGATCGAGTGACTGATCAATCACAATATAGCAGAATTTCAGAAGAACTACAATCGAATACAAAGTCCACATCACAAGCGCGCATTTACGATCGACGTCGAATAATCAAACTTTCAACCAGCCGTTAATTTACACAAACGCAGACCTCTAAACTCAGATTTATTTGCCACAGGCTTAAAAGCTAACATCGGTACGTTTTGGCTTTAAGTACACTAGCTGCTCATGTTGAGGGTTAAAGAGGGTCAACTCCCTGACTCTGTCGGGATTAAAGCCCCCAACTAAAACTTTCAAACCCTCGAATTTAGGCCTCGTTCAATAAACCTGTGTGATTATGGATCCCAACCTTTATGGCACTAAGTTTATAATTAATTGAAAACAGGATCGTCACATAACTAGCAACTATACTCCACTGCTGTTAAAGAATTTCACCTGGGGTCTGTTTCTCAAAATATCTAACACAAGTTTTAGTCTTAAGAAGTTCTTAAGAAAATCTTAGGCAAATTTCATCGCTTGTTATTAGAAACTTTTTGCTGCCACGCGCTCTAATCCAAATGATGTCATGGTGGTTGGCGAATGGATTTAAATTTTTCCAAATCCTATCTAAAATAGTTTAGGCTTAAAGTTACGTAAGCATTGAGAAATGGGTCCCAAGTTTTTAAAAAAACATCGCTAAGAGCGCCGTCTTACGGAGCTGTTGCACTTGTAACTGTGGGATAATTGTCACATTTTAGTGATCCTATACAACTTCACTATTGCCTGAGCAATATCAATCATTATATCAGTGTTGAATCAATCCGACAATGTCGCATTAGAGGTTTTGGTAGACAAATTGTTATACTGCAGTCAGGGCTTCACCTGCCAATCGAGGAAATAAAATTTGTTGGGCGGTTGGCAAAAATTGTCTAATTTGGCAAAGCCTTATGCAAAAAAAAATTTCCCTTGTTCTTAGAAATTCAATGACTAGTTCTATGTTGATGAGCAGAGTCAGAAATTAATCTATTCCAGTGCAATAGAAGGAACAGCAGACAGGATTGACCTGGCAAAAAAAGGCAAGGCCGCGACAAAACGAAACTCTTTTGACTAATTATTCTTTTAACCCAGAACAGGCACTGACTGCAGTACGGTATATAACTGTACACAAGATCAATAAATTATACATGTATCAATACACCCTAGTTGAAAGTCAGCAGCATAAGTTTTGATGGGAGAAAACTGATTGCACAATCGGGTGGAAGGTTAAGATTCAAAACTTATTGCACATCGTTGGAAACGTCCAACCTGTGTTGACACGGAAAAGTGGACGTAAAACGTAAATGATGATGATGATGATGATGCACAATCGAATGTGACCTTCTTTTGACATTGTTGGCAGCGCAATAGCTTCATGCTCAGTTCCTTACACCCTTACTTCAAGTCTTCAACAGGCTCCACAATGCGCTCTACAAACAAAACAATACAATGCTACTTAAATGAAGTTTTCTAACACGTGTTATCAATCTAATCATGTGTTATCAAACACATGATTCTAACATATATAAATGACATTTTCTTCTATTGTAAAAAAAAGAGTTAAACATGAAACATTTGCTGCATGTTATTTTCGCGGTTTTGCCTCTCAGAAGTTTAGCTGCAGTTAATATTTGCATATTTGAGCACTGCCCATTAGTGTATAGGTTCTGTAGATTTATCTTTGCACATTTAATTTTCACGAGTTTTGCAAAAATTTGCGCAATTTGCAAAAATTACATATCCGAGAGAATTTCATGTTTTACAGTCAATCGTAATTAATAAAGAAAAACTACTGGCATGTCAAATATGCGAGTGGATATCATTCTGTATCATCACTCTTCTAAGGCAGTTTCTTACCCGAAAATCTTTAGAGAAACTGTAAAATTTTTTTTTTTCTCCATATAAAGTCCATGTTAACACAGACTGTGTAATAAAGCTGTGTTAACATGGACACGGCATTACAGGCCTGCCTGTAGCGCATAAGAATGGACGTCAAAAACGATGATTATTTTATTATTATTATTATTACAAGCAGCGTTGCCCGGGTTAAGAAATACTGAGGGGAAACACAGAGGGGACCCCCACCTGGCTCCAGACAGTGGCGGAGTACACCTGCGTGAAATCCGATGCAACTTTTATTCTTAAACCAAGTGTCCCCAACAACTTTGCTTTTATATAGTTTTTCGATATCTCAACTCATTGGGGGAC
>JAQIWG010008009.1:0-11789 GCA_034695025.1 Chamaedrilus cognettii | reverse complement strand
GCCAAACAATACATGGCAGAGATTATATATGAGCCAAACAATACATGGCAGAGATTATATATGAGCCAAACAATACACGGCAGAGATTGTATATGAGCCAAACAATACACGGCAGAGATTGCATATGAGCCAAACAATACACGGCAGAGATTGTATATGAGCCAAACAATGCACGGCAGAAATAGTATAAGGGTTGAACAAGCAGGACATGATAGAGATCGCAGAAGGAATAAAAACACACAGTACAGCTTGTAAAAGAGTTGAATGAAGCAGCGCAGAGATTGCACACGGACTAAACAATACATAGCAGAGATCATAATTAATACAAAAGCAGTCTCGTAGAGCATGTAACGAAATAAACAGAGAAAAAGTATCAATTTAAGTCAAAATTGACTCCATCTGCTCTAACAAAGCCAGAAATCTCAATCTTCCACCAGATATCTGTCAAACAGTTAGATCGCCTGACTGATCTAATTCTCGCTCACTGATTTAAACACCAGTAGATGTATATGATTCTTAGTCTGACACATCCATCTAACAAACTAATTATGTATCCAAGATGTGACTTACCCGCAGAACCGGTGCGCCTAGGATGTGACCCTCAACAATCTGCTCCTTCTTATATCGCTCAATGATCTCCTCTATGCTGCAAGCAAAAAACCACATCATATTATATGGTACAGTTTGTTTTTTGTATTTTAGGGACCATGAGTAGCACACAAGGGCTATATACAGTCCGGTTCAGTGCTAGAGAGCCGGCACAGAAACGCTCCCCCTTTTCTTTAGTCGCCTTTTACGACATGCCCGGGGAGCTCTGGGCTGCAGGCCAATTCTTTGTTCCCCGGCCTGCAGGGTAAGTACAGTGAACATGATGTGCAGACCATAACAATCTTCAACATAATTTTTGCTCCTACTATTTACTATAGGCGTTCACCTAAGCAGTATATTGGCCCCTCATCCAGTACTGCTTGCATCCCCGACTAGTTCGTATGGCTAGGTTTATCAGCGTCATTTATTTTATTTGCATTTTAAACATTAATCACTACTATACAGCTCGCGAAATGACGCAGTACCGGCAGCCCATGAAATACTGCTCAGTGTTTCTTAACGTTGTCGAATAAATACTGCTAGCGCTGTCATCACTACTTCATTTATCACTACACATTAGTATCACTATGACCAAGGGCCGTATTCTTGGTCATCACTGCTTTTGTTAATCTTTTCGAAAAACCAACAGTTTAGACTCTCTTCCAAAAAAAGTTTAACCTGCCAGTGGAAAAAATCTCTTTCATGAAGGCCAAAACGCGCCCGATTCGATTATTGCTGAGTTTATCTTCGACAGCAGCTGGCAGCTGTGTCTAAATAGATATTACATCAGCCACAACCAATCAGAAGTTAGAATAGTCAACTTAAACGAATGGTGGCTAACTACTATACTGATTGGTTGTCTTCTGGTGTAACCTAGAAATGAATTACTCTTTAATAATTGAATTCTGTCAATAAATGAAAAAAATTTAATGGAACAAAAAACATGGGAAAATGTTCCAAAGACCGGGGTTTAAGAAATACAGGCTGTGTCGGTGTCAGGCCGACCACTGCAGGCACCCATCTCGGCACCTCAATGGTCCGGCACCTTTGCTTGGAGTCAAAATGCATAGTGCAATTTGCGACTATTATATAGGCCTACATGTACCTGTAGGCTACTGATAATGAGTTACAATAATCATGTAGCCTATCCTTACGGCTTGACCCAATCTAATATTGCCCATGCATTTCACTTACCATTGCTAGCGTTGAAGAGTAAAATCAAAGTTTTTCACGCATCTCGAGTCAAATGGTGTACAATAACTCATATGTCATGGGTGCCAAAAAACTGGCGTAAGTTGGATTGTCCTCAAATATAAACCACAACCCTCGATGGGTTCGTCTATTAAGCGTCAATTCACTTTTAAATTCGTTGTATTACATAGCATGTATTTAGAAATTGATGTGCATCTGCATTGACGCTGTTTTGTGCGTTTTAATTAGTTATGTATTGATAATTCATTCTGACTGGTTTTTTGCATGTTCATTATTGCTGCCATAGCAACGTCAACAAAAGTGAGCGTTAATAGGAAATCATAAGGGGACGGAGGTTTATCTTTGCCTAAACAGCTAAAGTTGGCTGATTAAAATATGGGAGTTTATCTGGCAGATAATCAGGCAGTTTCTCTCCCAATGACGTTAATCAGCATCTATGAAAGACAGAAAATTGATAATCAGCGGTTAAATCGTCCGTAAGGTTGATCTTCTGAGTTCATCGCTATGGCTAGCGTTAAATCACCTTTAAGAATACCAGGGTAAGTGCTACAGACGTCCCGAACATGACATTAACTGTGCCAGGCAGCCCTGCCTCTGCTGCCACCATTGAGCAGGACAAAGCGTTGTGACCGAATGATCTAAGTCGCTGGTCACGAATTACGAGTGCAGCAGCTGTCGATTCAAATCCAAGCAGCGGCAAAGATTTCGAGTCACTTCATGCACCCTTTGGCAAGGGTGGTTTAAATTCGTCAGCCACAAGTGGTTCCTACGATGCCTACCAGATACGGCAAAACAACCACCAGCAGTGTAACTGGTGCAATCAGCTGGCGAAATGGGATTTAAAAACTTATTCACCTCACGGGGCTAAAACAACAACAGCGCTGACCATGAAGCATTCATCATGCATATCGCTGACCATGAAGCAGCTCATGTTAACATAAAAAGGTGCTGCTAGTTCAGCTATCACGCGTCATACTGTCTTACCATCACTATTACTAGTAAGATCCATGCGGTACCTGACGTACCTGACGTAGTACCGGCCGCCCATAAAGTACTGCTCATTCAGCTTCTGTATCTTGAAGCGCTCGATGTGTTTGTTGCAGTAGAAGAAGATCGTGTAGTCGCCGACTGTTGAGTCACTGGGTCGTACCAACCAGCTGCCCGGGCCAGCTGCGCACGCCAACACAATAGAGTAGTCATGCACTGCTGTGCGCACCAACACAATAAATAGAGTAGTCACGCATCGCTGTGCATGCCAACGCAATAAAGTAGTCATGCACCGCTGTGCACAACAATGCAATAAATAAAGCAGTCATGCGCCGTTGAGTCACAGGATTGCACCAACCAGCTGCCTGGATCCGCTGTACACCACAACACATACCTCTGCTTCCTGAATCCAACTCTATGAAAAGCTCAAGCTTCTCTCTCAAATAAGCTCAGGTGGGAGATTTGGCCACGTGACCTAAATAGAGTAAGGACCAGCTAGCCTAATTTAGCATCATAGCGCACAGATAAACATGCTAATTATTTAAATCGCGCCTAATAAGATCAAATTAAATTTTGATAATGGATGATATGTAAATAAATTGTATGAAAATTTTCTAGATATAATCAGGTTTTAGTTGTTTTAATACCCATATAATTTTATTAATCACATATGGTAAGAACACCATATACTTCCAATGGTATACTGAAGCCAAGCAGATCAAACTCTGTCTGGGCAAACTGTCCAGCAACGACGAAACAATGCATAATGCCGCTTACATTGTAGAGTTTACAATCTATCCACTCTCTAACTGAATTTTTGGTTCATATCCACAATAATGATAGCAACACACAAACTGATTGTCAAAGCACCCTGTGGGATTTTATCCAGTGCGCATTCATTTGCGTAGAAACAAACAAAAAAACTACGACAGCAATCAAAAAAAGAATAAAGAATACGGAAAATAAGACTAAACCCTAAACGTCAGTTGCAGAAAATATCAATTTATCAGCGCATCCTGTGCCGCGTTGATCCCAATTCAGTTAGATCACCGACCCTACTGACCAGAGCACTGGGGTCCAAGCCAAAGGCGCAATAGATTCACAAATATTCTGCTTCTGCCAACATAAATTGACTGACGAGTGTGATTTAATTAAATACTAGCTGACAGGGTCGGTTATAGATCAAACGCGTGTGGTGAGGACTTGTGCTCATAACTACAGGATCGCCTAGTAGGGAACTACTAATAAACCAGAGGTCCCTGGGCCATAATAGGTGAAACTAAACGAGAAGCCAAAAAGTCAATTCTAATGAAATCTGATAGTTTTGCAGAGAATAGTGGAAAGCCAGTCACTGTTGTGAAAGCCGGTACTGATCACTGACCCTACTGACCAGATCACTGGTCCAAGCTAAAAGTGCAATAGGCTCACAAATATACTGCTCCGCCTACATATCTGTGACTGGCTTTCACAAGTCAGTGAAAGCACAGTCAGAGCATACAGCTGGCTTAGCCCCCGCCGCTAGACCTTGGCTGAATTGACACATTTCACTGGCCAGTACTTTGAGAGGCCGAAGCCTATCAGCTTACTGAGCTGAATGACAGGCTGAGTTAATTGGCTGCATTGCTGTTATTTAATCTTCTGTCACCACCGATGCTATCACATTATCAAGTTGTTGTCAAGCCATGCACTCTTACATCAGGCAATCAGGGACCACATAAAAACTGATATAATGCAAAGGTAAACGTTGTGACACATCCTATAGCTCTGAGTCACATCCACTCATTCACTACAAGAAAATCAGTACCTCAGGTCTTTCACTGCAAAGAAATCAGTATCTTGAATCAATAATCTGGAAAATCTTTACTGATGGTATCACATCCTCACCAATTCAATCCCATATCAGTCAATCAACGACCCAGTGAAAACTGACACAATGCAATGACAAACAGTCGACACATAATTTCCTCTATATGTAAAAATGTAGGCTAAGAAGTCAGGTAAAAATTTTTTTTACTGAAGTCAGTAACATTACAAAAGATATACATTTACAACAAGGATCATCCGTCAGTTCGCTCCAAGTTTACATCACATTGCATGCAACATTTCATTCAATAATAATAAATGAGAAAAGAATAAATATTGCATCATAAAACGACACAAAATATGAAGCAGGCAATGCCTTGAGCATCATCCTCAAGAAGACAAATTCATTCTGTAGACTTATTCCTCAGTCCTAGGCCAGGGAAATGAAACAAACGGCCTAGAATTCATACAGCACTAAAAAGAAAATAACATACACATTAACTTTCATTCATTAATCCATAACTCTATCGCCTTAAAATAACTCTATCTACATAAATACGAAGACATTATATCACCAATGACCATTAATGCGCCAAAAAACCGATACGCGATTGTTTTTCAAGCATAGCTATGAGAGTTGCTATCCAACGATGACCAAATTTTTCACCGATAAACAGCCATCGACTACCAACATTTTTGTCAAGGTCGATTGAATTCTGTCGATTAGTTCAAAAGTTACCAGCTTTCTAAATAGACTGGTATAATACATCAGTGTAAAAATGCGACGTATTGACTGGTATTCGCTAGTGCTTATGATACAATAAGCTTTTTGGCTCAGTAGCAATTCTAACTGCCTACATGACTATGATTGCTGAGTGGAAAAACAGACTTTAGAAGATACCGGTAGCAAAAATTGAAAAGCTACACCTTTTAACAAAGAATGTGTAAATAGAGCAATCAGTAAACTTAAAACTAACACGCGGACAAGTAAATTAAAGAAGTTCATAACTTTGGAATTATGTAGTAACAGAATTACACAAAATTTGGCAAAAACATCAATACAAATCGATGGCTATTCATGTGTGCAAAATTTGGAGGTCATCATAAGAAAGGAGTTGTGTTTTGCATCCATGAAGACGTCAATTTGGTGCATTTTTGCATCAAAATATCAAAGAAGATTATTTCAAATTGTGAATTCTATTTGTGTATGGATCCATTTTTCTGGCCCACCCTGTACTTTAGTTATGCACCAAATGGAGATTTAGTACTTCAACTAACTTAAATTATTCTAAATAGGGCATGCACATTACTTCAACAATATGATCACATAAGCTTACCAGTAACCATACACATCCTGACTGTTGCATGAGCATATTAGTTTTGTAAATCTTTTCTTATATTCCGTCAGCGTTATATACCGTGTTGTCCATAATAGCTATGGTGTACATTAAAGATACATAATATACTTACGTACTATCACTTATATATTGTGCGTAAACAAACCATAAGTATAAATTAAACAAACTAAAAGGCAGAGCTAATTCTGTAATATTGACTTCTAGAGACAGACCTTTGGCCAGCTTGTTGGCAGCGTCCTCCTTGGTGATGTCGCCGTGAAACCATTCGCTCGCCTCCACCGGATCCACGTTGCCGTTCTAACGACAGAATTTACAATACTGTACATTGTACAAGTATATGACGCTTTATTCGCCACATTTGGCAGACAAACAATCAGCAATATCACAAGAATCATTTAAATTTAAAATTATCCGTAGACAAAAGTTGCTATAATCATAGCCGCAGCTTATTCAATCTTAATGAACCAAAACCTAATTTCTACAGTACACGTTATTTGACTTCACAATAATCAGGTAGTTGATAAGCAGAAGAAAAAAAGCGTACAAGCTCCTGAACGAGCTCGCGGTTGATGATGCCGCTGAGACCGGTGGACTGGGACTGGACCCACAGCCACCCGTCACCCATGTCGTTGTGCACCACAAACATCTCACCTGGCACAAAACTGCAACCAACACCACACCCAGCCTTGAATCATCGCTTTGTGTAATACGATCTATATATAGCACAGCGTTGAATCATCGGGCTGCGCACAGACTTGATAAACAGCCACCCATGTCACTGTGTAGTGTGTACCACAAACACCTCACCCGGCACAAAGCTGTAACCAACACCACACCCAGCTTTGCATCATCACATGTGTATACCATTCTTCTTATCTTCTTGGTGGTTTAAGGACCGTGTGTATTAACGAAGACTATTACGTTATGGTTCAGTGCCCAGGCCTCGGCTTTGCGAAGCTAAGAACAGCTCCCCCTTCTTTAGTCGTCTTTTACAACCCACCCGGGTAGCTCTGCGCTGCAAGCCAATTCCCTGTTCCCCAGCTTGCAGGGGTTCTGTTTATACTATACGGTGAATAAATATCGCAGTGTTGACTCATCGCACTACATTACGTGCATCGTCAGATCTAAATGAATGAAATATCCATGAAACAAATTCAAATTAAACGCAATGAAAACATTACAGCCTCCCAGGGGCTTCATTCAGGAAGCGATCTTATGACAATCTTAGTGCTAAGATTGTCTTCAGAGAATCTTAGGAAAATCGTATCTTTTTTATTGGAAACTCCGCTCAGTCGCGCGCGAACCGAATGATGACGTCACGGCGGTCGGCGTATGTATTTTATTTGTTTAAAATTTCAGTTAGCATAAAAGGTAAGATATCTTACATAATGTACGTGAATGAGGCCCCAGGGATGGATATAAGCGGTGTCGCATCGCAGTTTGCGATACACTTTGGGGACGATTGCGATACAAAAGCTCAAACTGCATCGCAGTAATTGTGCTGCACACTCGTGGAGTATTTGCAGATTTAAGTATCAGTCTGCTATCAGCACAATAGCTAGACAAATTGGAGTGTCTGTTCACTAATAGGCTAGTATCTAGGCCCACTTTTATGACCCTAGCAAAGTCCCCATCAAACAATTTAAAACTTTTATTCATATCACGATTTATCGCTATCGATCCATTTATGATCAGAACTATGTGACCCAAAAACTGCTTCACACTTTCCTAAACTGCTCCACAAAACAAAAAGCGTAGAGGTATATTAATACGCGTAAAACTGCTCCACACTCCGAAAACATTATATCCAAGTCCGACTGTACCTCAGTTCGTCGGTCTCCGGCATCTTGCTGTACGTCAGTATTGAGATCACCTTCCGCTTGTCGTAAACCGGCTGGAAATAAAAATTGAGACAGAAACTTAGACCACAAATCAGATACGGTACAATATTAGTCAAGAGATTTGAAAGAATTTATCAAGGGTGGGGATTTGTAGTTTAAGGACTGTGTGCAGCAACAAAGACTATAAGTACGGTTCTGTGTAAAAGAGCCGGCATAATACCGCCCCCTTTTTTAACATTAACACGATGTGCACATTTTACTACATAGAATTGTTCAGCAATCACCACATAACTTCACTTCAACTTCACTACTGCACTCCACCCTAATGGATGATTATTTGCAGGGCTGATGAATTTAAACTACCTTTGCCAAGGGTGCACAAAGTGACTCGAAATCTTTGCTGCGGCCGGGATTCAAACCGACGCGCTGTCGAGCCAGTAATCCGAGCTCCACGACTTAGACCACTCGGCCACCGCGCTGTGTCGACCCCATACACCCATCAATTCATATGATGAATCTTTTCAGCAACTAATTGACATTCTTCATAAAATTGACAACAAATTTCTGCCAATATACATTCAATACAGTAAAATTACCAAATTAAACCCGTCAGTGAAAAAACATCCGCAGAGCAGCAGTGCTGACCTCTGGCGGTGGAATGGGATGTTGAAGTCGTTCGCCCTTAAGTAGGTCGGACCAGGTCGTGTAGTAGCCAATCAGATCGGAGAGAGAGTCAAACTCCCGACCTCCGATATAGTAGTCTCCACACATTGCCGTTATCCTAACAACAGAATCGGCACTAGTTAAGCATTATTATTATCCACGAAACGAAATCAAAAGTATTGTTCTAATTTTATATATTTAACATACAGGTACTAATACAAATTTCTAAGACGTTATATGTTACGAAAAGACCGGCTTTCACCAGAAATGGCAAAACAAAACCGGCCCTCGCTCGCAGAGGTTGCCAAAAAGACTGGCTCTCACCAGTGACAGCACGAGTGATCGCACATCACAGCCGGTCTCACCGGAAGCGAATGCGCAAGACAGGCGGACTCACAGGAAGTTAAGGCACAAGACAGCCGGTCTAACTGGAAGTGAATGCACAAGATAGCCTGTATAACCGGAAGTGATTTCACAAGACCGTACTATGAGCCTGTGTCCTATAATATTTATATTATACGCATTATAAGGCCTGTGTCCTATTATATTTAACTCACCGGAAGTGGTTAATGCCGGTGCGCCCAAAGAAGGACAGTACGTAGGAGCCGGGCTTGCGGTCACTCTCGCGAATGAGATACCCCCCGAGCTTGTCGGCCGCCCGCATCCGATCCTCGGCCAGAAGCCGATCCAACCGACCGTGGTACCATCTGAGTGAACAAACAATTGTGATGTATCTGTAGGTTCTACAATGACGCCACAGCCAGAATCAAGATGAAAGAAAAACGATTCTGCTTCAATGGAAGGGAAGCCTTCAACAGAAAATTTCTGTAAGTGCAAAGTTCCGCGGACAAGGGTTTGAAAAAAGGCCGGAACTTGCAGCCTTACTTCAGTACATGTCAGCGACGTGAAGAAGGAGCGCACAGAATAGTGCACCCAAGAACCGACAGCATTCATCGACAGAGATGCCCAACCCTTATCGTCCTTAAACAAGAAAAGAGAAAGAAAGTATAGCGAATTGGTAATATAAGTTACTAGCTATAGTCATTAAAACTATTATCCTGCATAGAGCTTAGACACTTCCATCATCCTTTCCTCTACTACTGCTCTGACTGGTCGCTGATCGCCATAGCGAGGGTCACCAAAAAAGTCTCAAGAGCGTGAGTGGCAACACTGACTGAGCCTAGTGCTTTTGACGAAACAATAATGGCGGATAAGCTCGCTATCCTACTAAATAGCCGCGCGGGAGTA
The DNA here is from genome assembly GCA_034695025.1 of Chamaedrilus cognettii. NCBI lineage: Eukaryota > Metazoa > Annelida > Clitellata > Enchytraeida > Enchytraeidae > Chamaedrilus > Chamaedrilus cognettii. The sequence goes on along the minus strand of JAQIWG010008009.1, from coordinate 2,089 downwards.
TGGCAAAACTTCAAAAGTACAACCAGCACTAAGCGACTGTACAGCAAACATTAGGACAATCATAGACCAGTGCAACAAAATTATAGAGGTGCTTCCAATTTTAATGCGTTCTTAGAGATGCGTTTGGATTACGGCATCGTAATGATGTAATTTTAAATAAGTTACACAACCGTATGGCGACGTTACTACCGAATTTTGACAATCGACAAAAAACCTGAATCTAAACTCAAAATTGTAACCCCAATAATCTGAACGCTGTTCAAAAGAAACGAAGCATAAATATCTTTCAAAAATAACTACCGTAAATAAATCACCGTAACGGATTTGCAAAAGGATACGCTACCGATCACTACTGTAACAGTGGACTCAAATTTGAATCGCAGTTTTTAGTATGGTATTTACTCGTTTTCAGGGGGCGCTGAAAGTGCGATATCTACATGTTCTTCCGAGCACTCAACAACGCCAGAAAACGGATCAAAGTCATCCGTCGCGTCGATGTTCTGGGGCTCCATGTCCGCTGGCGCCGCTGCGCCCCCCGGTCCTGGCCCCGTCCACGGCGGGCCGCCCCCCTCCAGACAGCTGGCAGCCTACAATTGCCAGATTTTCATCATTCGAACAAGGGACAACAAAAATTAAGCATGCAGCATAAGTCAACTTTTTCACTAGGCCTACATAAACAACATAATTTAATTTGCTATACAATGTACTACATTAGACTAATACATTTCCACCGTAGATTCATGCACGATTAAAACAAATGCAAATGAGTATATACGAAACTTTAAATTAAATTGCAGCATTACGTTATTTCAAAACTAATTTTTTAGTTATTCGGCTACAGTTCTGTTGTGATTGCATAAGTGACTTAGACTCGGGCCAAAATAGGGGACAATTATCGTCCCTTATGCACATCAAAAGGAACACGGGACAAATGGCCTCAAATAACAGAAGTCCCTTAAAAGGGAGCGCTGAATAGCCACCAAACGAAATAGCCGATAAACGGAATATTAGGGTTAGGATTGGATTAGGGCAACGGTTAGGATTGGGGTTAAGGGTTAAGATGTTTCCTTTGACGGCTATTCCGTTTGGCGGTTATTCCATAGTTCCCCTTATAAAATAGATAATTATTATTAAAATAAGGGACGTCTGGCAACCCTACCGTAGCCGGTGCTGGTTTTTGTTGGCCCCCTACGTCCGATGCACCCAGGGGCAACGAAGCGCCTACAGACGCCCGCGACCCCACCCCGTCTGCGCCTGGGGATGATTGAGGAGGTGGGGCAGCTCTGGTCAGCCCCGTATCCCGTCCGGGGAGGGATTGCGGGGGTGGGGCGCTTCTTGGGGATTCTTTATTGTTTTTTAAATCCGCCATTATTGTTTCGTCAAAAGCACTAGGCTCAGTCAGTGTTGCCACTCACGCTCTTGAGACATTTTTGGTGACCCTCGCTATGGCGATCAGCGACTAGTCAGAGTAGTAGTAGAGGAAAGGACAGAGAATAACGCATAAAGAAAAACATTAGGTATGAGAAGAGATCGAAACGGAGGAGCATTAGTTTAAGAATGTAAATGCGAATTGATTTAGAAGAGATATGAGTAGATTATAGTCAAATAAGGTTCTGATAACGGAAAACGATCCATAGATGGGGAATGACCGAACACACTAGCAGATCCCAACAATAAGGTATAAAGTTCTTTATGATTACCACATTGAAGAAGAAAATAATCAACTGTTTCAGGTATTAAGCAGAAATTACAGAGACCAGTCTGATGAAGGTCAATCTTAAACAAGTATTGATTTAGAAAGCAATTTTGTAGACGAAGCTTGTGGATTATTGTGCCTTTTTTCCTTGGAGAGAGAGAGAGCGACAAGCTTCTACCTTTCGAAAATAATTGACGATAAACAATTTCAGTAGTGTGCAATTGAATGCTGAGATTCCGCAAGGCAACAGCATAGGGAAATGTCCAATGCAATACTTCTTGAAGATTATGCACAACAATATTATTCGACGATTCACTCATTATGGCTTCTTTTGCAAGATGGTCAGCTGTGTCATGGTCAACAATATTCCTATGACCAGGAATCCAACAAATT
>JAQIWG010008008.1:0-11790 GCA_034695025.1 Chamaedrilus cognettii | reverse complement strand
AGCCTTGGCACTGGTAGGCTAATTTAAACGAGTGAAATCGACTGGGCACTGGCGTTCTAGTAGGCACTAGGCCGAATGGCCTGGGGCGTGGGCCCCAAAAGTTTCACTGCCTATGGGCCTCCACGGTGCTTAATCCGGCACTGGGTGGAGGGATCAACGCGGGCGGCTGCCGTCAGAGTGAAAAAGAGTTTCTGACGGCGATACCGTGAATACCGTGAATTTGATTCACTCAGACCCGATGCAGGCACTGGATGCAAAACGACTACAGGCGTAGTTTTGTCTGTGCACATACCACACCCACTCCTGTACAACCAACGCGACTGTCAATCATCCGAGTGAGAGAATAATTTCTCGTTTTAAAATTAGAGCTAAGCCCCGCTAGGATTAGCAAGGTAGAGTTAGGGCTGGGTTAGGGCTAAGGTAGGGTTGGAGTATAGGGGCACTGGGTTAGTCAAGATTTTCAAAGTTATATTCGAAGTGCAAACGAAAGCCAAGTGGAAAGGATCGGGAGCGCAGAATAGCATCCAAAAGGAACAACCGCCAAACAGAATAACCGCACAAAAGGTTAGCGTTAGGTTAGGGTTAGGGTTATGCTAAGGTTTGATTAGGGTTAGGTTAGGGTTAGGCCAACCCTTTTGGCGGTCATTCCGTTTGGCGGTTATTCCTTTTGGCGGTTATTCCTTTTGGCGGTTAATCCATCTTCCAGAAAAGGATCGTTAAGTGCAACGGCAGCTTCGCTTGTAGCCGCTTGTCTGCCATTTTTGTTTGGAATAGGGAATAATAATTATTAAGCTCCGTAAGCTTGTTATGTGGGGATATCTAGGCCTGGCCTAGGCCCAGTTGTTGAAATAGAATAGGCCTACTTTACTGAGAAGGTTTGCGGGATTTGATTACTTCAGAAAGGATGGCGAGGGCTATGACAGCGACCCAGCACAAGCTGGCCGAGCGGCTGACTATTCTCAATGACCGCTCGCAGGGAATGCTGACACGGATGTATAATATCAAGAAGGTACGTTCGTACCGATAATACTTTTTTGTGTTCTTTTTGTAGTTTCGGGACCGTGTGTAGCACACAAGGGCTATATACAGTTCGGTTCTGTGCAAGAGAGCCGGCACAGAATCGCTCTCCCTTCTTCTTTCTGTATTCGCCTCTTGCGACTCGCCCGGGGAGCGCTGAGCTGCAAGACAATTCTTTGTTCCCCGGCCTGCAGGGGGCCACCAATAATACAGAGTGCATCCGAAAAATAATCCCTTAGCAAAATCGCGATGACTCATGTCAAAAATAGATATTTTGGTTTCAAATTTGCAGCAGTTCGGGAGTTCGCAACATTAGGGAGTGTAGAGGAGATAATTTGCAACAAGATCACGAAATTTATTTTAAAGTATTTCCTAATTCAAAAGTTATGAATGTTGTGAGAAAAGTTCCGAAAATTGAATTGACAAGCCTAATTAAGTCAAAAAAATAATGGGTCCAGTAAAATTAAGCTCGTAAATTTTTGACTAGTCTGGAATTATATGCAAACTAATCCTTGTACTCGTGCTTGAATGCATATTCGTGACATAGTGTGCTTGAGTAATCGCCAGTCGAGTGGACCATGTTCACGTGCTGCACCTTACTGCCGCTCATGCGCTGGAAGCATGATTTCGTTAACGCAGTAAATTTGACACTTTTAATGTGGCAAACCTTGCGCAGCAGGAAAGCATTGAAATGGAAACGTTGTGAGTGCACGATTTGAAGGCAAAGACGCTTAAAGTGGTCTCTTCTCAATTTAAAGCACTGCACGCGGAAACAGGTGGAGGCCCGCTACAGACGGAATCACCAAGCTGAGTCGGCTCTCAAGTGTTTTTTAAAAGTTTTTAAAGCAACTTAATGTTGATTTTTAAAACTTTTTCTAGATCAGTCGTAGCTTTTGAACTAAAAGATATTTTCTAATGAAATTTGGTGGTCTTGTTGCAAATTATCTCCTCTAAAATTTCTACAATTTCTAGTCATTCGGATAATCGTTTTTTGACGTCCATTCTAATGCGTTACAGGCAAGCCTATAACGTCGCGTCCATGTTAACACGGGTTAGACGTTTATATTGGAGCTGGGTTTTACGGCCGGATGCCCTTCCTGTCGCCAACCAGAATAATAAATTACTTTGGACGATGATTATCAGCTGATGACACTTGTGTGTTGAACAGCCTTGCTGAGAGGCCTGTAACGTGAGGATGCGACGTACAGGATAAAATGGAGGGCGGGTGTCCATGGCTGCAAGTGGCCTATCCCTGCGTAAGCGGGGAATAAGGCCAAAAAACGGGGAATGCGGCCACAAAACGCGAGTGTGATTATTGCTTCGGTGACTTCATTTTTGTGCATGTAATTTTTGTGAGTTTGATGAATCACAAAATTTGGAAAAATTATATGCACATGAAAATAACATGTTCAGCAAATGCATCACATTTATAACCATTGGTTGTGTGAAGACGTGTCTTGCGGGACATCGTTGTCAAAGACGGCGTTGCTGAAGACACAAACATGATGTATCAGGTCTTCACTCTTCAGTCTGCATTCCCAGAAGGACTCTTCTGGGAATCCAGCCTGACGACCCGATGTAACTAAAGCAGTAGTGACACAAGCTACGGTACTTTGAGTCCTTTCCAATGGCATGCCAGATGGCCTGCAGACACTGTTCTTAGAAACATTGGTGCTATTTTTATAGTTTACTGAAAAAATGTAGCGAATATTGATGACACATATGGATAACACATAATCATAGCACTTGAGGTTAAAAATATTTGTTAGTGAACATGTAAAATATATAAAATGTTCATTGTATTTGGTATCAGTTTTATTCATTAGCATAAATGAATGTAGTAAGTTTGTAGGCAATGAGTAGTAACAAACTTGACTGATTGATTAAACCTCACAATTTGGATGACAACAGGTCACAGTAAGTTGTTCTTCAGTGGTCTCATTTGATTGCTCATTTGTGTGTTAAATGTGGCGTAGATCAGATCTCCTTTATAATGAGTTGATTTAATGTTTGTGTGTTGCATGATTAGCGTACAATATTCAATATTTCAATATTAGTTACACATTTGAACCTTTTTGTCTTTAAAAAATGTTTGTAGTTGCATTGTCATGCGTATGTTGCATAGATTGTACTATATAGTTTACTTGCGATTATTATTTTTTGCCGCACTGTTTGCTTATTTTTTATTTGAAATAATGTACCATTATCATTAAAGCCAATTAAAGTGATTGATGTATTTAGTTGTTTATTTTTGGTCAAAGTGTGCAATTTAATGTTTTTATATATCATTGATTGGTCATCAGTTGTTTGATCCATGAGTTGAGCCATTCTGATGAAAATCATTGCATGTAAAGACTCCCAGGCGTTCATTGCTGGCACCTTTTGAGACTCAACCAGGCCAATAATTATTTTATTTAGAAACATTGAGGCTCATGAAGTGTGTGTGACCCGGACATGTCATTGAACTGTGTCCGGCGGTCCTGCCCCCGCTCCCATCATTGGGCAGGTTGGCGACAGGAAGGGCGTCCGGCATTATTGGCGGGATTATAACTTTTTGTCGTTAGCAAAAGTTAACATTTTCTTGTTTGCGCAGTGTGATTATCCGACTACTGTTGGCTCTGTTGTGCACTGTATTTATTAATAATTCTCAGTGAGGAAGGTATATACACCATGTTCCAACAAAACCGGAACCTCTGTCGCTATACGAAGTAGCTACTCTGCACACACATTTTGTGAAATTTTCTTCGCAGTTTCAACGAGACGCATTATGAGATTACATAAGCATACCAAAAATCCATGCCTTCTATATAATTGGCTGTAATAGTCCTGGGGCCTCATTTACGTACATTTCTTAAGATTTTCTGAAATCTTTTCCTAACTGAAATTCAAAACAAATAAAATCCAATCGCCGGCCGCTGTGACGTCATCATTCGGTTTGCACGCGACCGTGCCGAGTTTCCAATAAAAAAGATAAGATTTGCTAAAGATTCTCTTAAGACAATCTTATGACTAAGATTGTCATAAGCTATCTATGTGAATGAGCCCCCTGTTTATGTAGACTGAGCGCTTTCTCACAGATAGACTATGACGATAGGCCTAAGCCTATCCCTATAGGCTTAGGTCTATTGGGATAGGCTTAGGCTAGCTAGTGCGCAACGCTAGATTAGGATTGGTGGCAATCGGGGAAGTGGTAGGAAGATGCTCTTGTATTTTAGTTTGTATTGTCACATTCTTACTACATTTTTAGAGTTCCATATATTGGTTAGATTTCCGAAGGCGCCTGCTGCTAGTCCTATTCTTTTCTTTATGTCGGCCTCACTGTTCCATCTTTGGACGCTGAACGGTGTTAGTAAAACAATTATGTTATTCAATGTGTGTTTTTACAGATGCTTGGTAATCCGGAGTCCAAGCCTCCTTTCTTTTCTGACAAGTCACTGGAGCCAGTGATTAAGGCTATCGTCAAGAAGTTTCCATCTGTTGATACAAAGTCGAACAGCGTGAGTGATTTTTGATGCCATTCTAGCCTTATGGATGATAATCGAGACATTTTTTATATATGATGCGTAATATTGATATATTTGTATTTTTTCAACGTAGATACCATACAAGTTATAATTTCTGAAAGTGATTGTTATGTGATCGCCATGGCTCCGAACTGTCCGCCGTCATCGTGTTCTGATGCTCCTACAATATTTCGGTACTGTAAGCATCAGATTCTCTCGGAGGAAGGGGTGCAGCAGGGGGATCACTTAAGGCCCTTGCTCTTTAGCCTGCATGTCACTCATGTTCTTGAAGCACCTCCCTTGACCTCTAACCATCGTAGCTGCAAAGTAAATGCTCCATCGTCGAAGATAAATGAGATGCAAGCTTGCAACTAGTCTGGCGCCAACTAGCTGGGTTGAGTATTTGATATATGTATGATACTTCACATGTATGCATGTTGTAGAGTCACGTGTCTGCAATCAGTGCTATCAAGGATGAGGTCATCAAGTCTCTGCAGCTCTACTATTACACATTCGTGGACGTCATGGATCTTAAGGACCATATAACAGACCTTCTTACAACTATGGATGCATCTCAAGTCCACTTTGACATCGTAAGTTTTTCTGGTGTCTTAGAAGTGTAGTGATTTTCAAATACCTTAATTTGATTACCTTTGCTATCCCTGACAAATTGAAGGAATCAAAATTATATTTGATGGAGTTTTTGCTGTATCACTTTGGGATTATTTTTCTATTGAGCTAGTCAATATTGGTACATTGATTCAAATGGAACAGGTGAAAAGTGCTTTTAGTAATTATAAGTTTTTAGCCTGTGGCCGCAGGCTGCATAGCGAGCTTTGGCGGGCCGCATGCGGCCCGTGGGCCGGATGCACTAGACCAATGAAGGCTGGCTTTGCAGACATAAACAAATCAAAATGAGTTGTGATTGGTCGATGTCACATGATGTGGGTCAGGTCAACTGTCAATCGAGCTTCTGTCAGCCAGTGATTTGTTGAGCAGAATCCCCAAATACACAACCCATGCAGCACATCCAATACTGCATTACGGAGGAACAGCCAGAATGCAATTTCAATTTCTCAAATTCAGTTTGAACCTTGCTCAACCCCAGACTCATTCATTGAGTTAATAATTTCCTCTGCGCTTTTTGTTATATTAAAAATATTTTGCACGATTACAATAACAATTTTGATGATAATTAATTATCATCAAGCGGTAGTGTGAACACTTCCTGTGGGACAGGGCCACGGAGTTTGATCGGGATAACCGTAGTGCCGAACCCAAGAGGGCCCGTGTTAGTGACTGTATTGCCTAGAGCACTTAGACACTCGATTTGAACTGTTTATATCTGTTAATAATTTTTTGGTTAATTATTTAGAATTTACATCAAAAATCTTTGGGCCAAGCCCCACCTTCCATTGGCTCCACCCTCATGTCATTTGATTAGCAGCGTTCTGTCACGCTGATTGATTGTATGCTCCGCAGACGCTGAACTATGACCTGACAAAGGGCTACCTCGACCTGGTCATCACCTACATCTCCATAATGATTCTTCTCTCGAGGGTGGAGGACCGCAAGGCTGTCCTCGGCCTGTTCAATTTTGCCTTCGAGTTGCAAAACAATGGAAAACCGTACGTATTAAAAATTTTGTTTCTTTATTTGTTATTTAGATATTATATTAAAGGCTAGCGCAATTTTAAGGCAATCTAGCCGTAGCGGTTGTATGCCAAAACTCATAGTTTGCTAAATAGATTGTTGTTGATGTTATTTCTTGAACGTTCTGTGACGCCGTGTGTTAGTCTCAGGCTCTCAGCCATCGTTGGACCATCTCTCCAGCCAAGTTTGACTATATATAGGGTGGCCAGATAGGTCATGAACGATTTTGAACTTGTATAAAATGACCAACTTGACGTGAACGCAGGTTCGTATGATTTTGATGATATTTTGAACTCCCTTTTATTGACACTTATTGATGGTGTTATGGTGTTTGAACTGTGAAGGCCTTCGGCCTTTGACTTTGCCCTACAGTCCCATGATACGATCGGCCCACGCCGCAGGTGCCCCGTGGGCCGCAGGCCTGCGCGGCGTCTTCGGCGCGACGTAGGCCTTTGGCCTACGTGGCGCTGGTGGCGCCTCTATTGGCGTAACGGAAGGAGATGGGCTGTTCTATAGTTTAATTAGTCTTAAAGTCTATGTATGCAAGAGCACAGGCATTAGTTTAAAGTTAAAGAAGGTGAGAGCAAACTATTTGAGGTGAAGGATGGGGTACACCAGGGCTCCGTACTTAGCCCCCTGCTATTCATAGTTGTTCTGGAGGAACTATCCAGCAAACTTAGGTAAGGCCTACCGTATAAGCTTTTATGTGCGGATGATTTAGTAATAGTTGCGGAGTTGGAAGAGCTCCTGATGGAGAGAATAAAGATATGGAAGAAAAATTAGGAAGCAAAGGGACTTTGAGTTAACTTAAAAAACTAAGGTGATGAGGCGTAAAGCATATTGTGGGCAAATTGTGAGTTCAGGAAAATTTTCATGTGGAATATGCGAAAAAGGAGTGGGTTTTAATTAAATTCAATGTTGCAAGTGCAGGAAGTGAATTCATAATAGTGTAGGAAAATCAAAGGTAGATTGAAGGTAGATTGAATCCACTTTTTCAGTGTTTGAAATATGTTCATGGTGTAGGGGGTTCTCAACCCCAGGGCTTCAACCTCCAGGGCTTCTCAACCTTTTCTGTTACAGGGAACATCTAGTTTGTGGAATGAAGGTCGGGGAACACTAAATCACAATACGCCCCACGGGAGCAGCGAGTTTGATCACGAGGTGTGCTCAAACGTTTCCAAAAGGACCATAAAGTGCGCCATGCTTTGATAGCGAGAAACTTCAGTTTTTCCCAATGCAATAACAAAGACGGAAACTTTGGTGGTCTACTGAAGACGACTAACCATGAGCAAGTTTTGATAAGGAAATTGTCATCTAAATTTTAATTTTTCTTCTGTTTGTTGGCGGAACACCTGGCTACTCGTCGCGGACACCAGTGTTCCGCGAACACAGGTTGAGAACCCCTGGTGTAGACAGCTCTATTAACACAGAGGATGAGAAGCATATGTTGCTTGATGAGGGGTGTAGCATGGAGCGTGTTAATAGTTTCTGTAACTTGGGGGATATGATTTGAGGGGGAGCAGAGCTCCCCTAGCACAAGGGCCAGGGTGAGAAGTGCCTGGGCAAATTTTAGTAGGCTTGAGCCAATTTTGAGTCAAGAGGTGTCTCATTGAAACTGAAAGGAAAATTATATAAAATGTGTGCAGAGTACATTGGTATATCGAAGTGAGACATGGCCAGCGAAGGTGGAAGATGCGCAAATATTAAGGGCGGAGAGAATGAATTTGAGATGGATGTGTGGAGTGTCATTGAAGAACAAATGTCAAAGTAAAGAGTTGAAGAAAAGGCTTTGCGTCCTATGTCTAGCGGACAATCGGACATGGTAAGAAAGGGGACACTGAGATGGTTTGGACATGTCTGAATGAATGAAGAAGATTGGGTATCAGCATGCAGATATATTAATGTGAGAGGAAATGTTGTAGATAGGAGAGAAAAGAAAACGCGGAGGGAGGCTGGGGAGAGTGATTTGAAGAAGCTAGGCATGAATAGAGGGATGGAAAAAATTGATAGTAGTGGGGAGTCTCATTGTGGGAAAAGTCCAATGTGTGCTAGAAGGGAAAAGTGGACGTAGAACGTCAACGATGAGGATGATGATGTGTAGTGATCTCATAGTGACAATTTGAATGTGAGTAAAGTACCATACTGTAAACTAGAGTCGGAGTCGTTTCGTAGACTCAAGGGATTGTCTATGTTGTAGAGAGGTGTCGTTACCTAGATTTAGTTGACTGTGTGTGTTGCAGAGAGGAGTCGTTCCCTAGACTTGGTCAGCTTATTGTCGACTATGATCCACCCATCAAGAAGCTCGCGGATGAGTTTATTCCACATGCTAAGGTTGAAAACGTGTATTTTTACTTTTAACATTGTGATCGAAAAATGATGGTGCAAAAATTGTCTATCAGGAACTGTATTTCAAATGAATGGCATTGTGTAAGAGTACCAGAGGCTTTAGTAACTAGCAGAAGGGTAGGTTATATTTAACTGAACAGTGATGCTCTGGCAAGGTGCCCGTGGCTTGGAGCCTGTTTCTCAGAGTTTTTCTGAACTTAAGCCAAAATTTAATTGTAACGAAAATTAAATCTAACCGCCCACCGCCATGACGTCATCACTTGGTTTATTGCGAGTGGCGCCGTGGAGATGCTGAGTTTAAAATAACAAAGACTAAAATTTGTTTAAGATTTTCTTAAGTACTTCTTAAGACTAAAATTAGCATAAGATATTTAAAGAAACAGTCCCCTGGGCTTTATCCAAGGGCTGCACCCAGCAAAGCTGCACTTCCGGGCAGCAGCGAAGGGCTGCATCCAAGGCTGCATCCAAGAGCTAAACGTGAGGGCTGAACTTATAAATATCATCGGAGAACTGAAACGTAGGTTTCAATGGGTTGTGAATATGAATATAATATGAAGGTGAAAAATATCCAAATATAATGTCTTTGTGTCTTGGGACAGCGTGTGTGACGGAAATTGGGTGGTATTGCCTGCGAAAAGCTAGAAGGTGCTACAGTGTTCACTGGAGCGCACTTCATAATGAGTGCAACTATCAGATGTGGCACAGCACATCTCCCATCACTAGCATCACTGCCAGGAGTAGCACAGAACATCTCCCATCACCAGTAGCACTGCCAGGAGTAGCACAGCACATCTCCCATCACTAGCATCACTGCCAGGAGTAGCACAGCACAGTTCGGTGTTTGGGACGCTCGTCGAGGGTCACTGGAACGGGAAGAGAGAGGGATGGTGTAGGGTCGCTTCGGGGGAGTTTCAAGAAGGGCAACTTTTCGATTTGAACTTAATTCTCTAATATTGGTATTCACCATTGTGAGTTAACCTCGAGTTGGCTCAATCGGCGGATTGTGTGACGTCACGCTAGGCACAGGAGATTGACAACGGTCACTTTCAACTCTCTGATTGACCAACTCGAGGGTAACTTGCAATGGTGGGTACGGATATAAGACACTAACATTTTTGATACTCAGTCCCTTCTAGGGGGTTGCTCCTTTTATTTTGCCATGCAGTACTAGTCACTACAGCACACCACGGTTTTTTACATGTATGGCCTATATTTTGCATCGCTTTCATATTAATGCCTATGTTTTTACTTTTAAATATTATGAGGAAATATTTAGCTGTCGGCATGGGCGCATGAAAAACTAACTGAAAACTAACTAACCTCCTTTTTATTGTGCAGTCTGTTAATGTCCATGTTTTCACACAGGTTTACACATTTTTGCCTGTCCTGATCAGGACTGCTGGAGCTGGGTTTTTACGACCGGATGCTCTTCCTGACGCCAACCTAAGAAATAGTTATCTTGTACGGGGTTAGCAGCTAGCTATACTTCAGTGTTTAACAGCCTTGCTGCAGGGCCTGTAACACATGGTTTCATAGTTGCCGGCGCTGGGACTTGAACCCTGGTCCTCTGGACTTAGTCCGACGCCTTAACCACTACACCACAGCGCCTTGTTATTAGTGCATGAAAACAGCTTGGATTTATATTTTGGTAGTTAGACGTTCATCGATGTGACGGTTTATGTTTTGCAGTGTGTAACGAGCGCTCTGCTGTCCATCAAAGATGTCTATCTGAAGCGCAGAGGCAAAGCTGAAGAGTGGAGAGCTGCTCAGTTTCTTAGTCTTTTAACTGATTCGAGCAAGATTGTTGCGGAAACTGTTCCCTTGACGACGGTTTGTTGTTGTTTATTTATTTACTGTAAACTTTTACTGTTGTTTAACATTTTGTATTAAGCTGAGCTGAATTATTATCCATGACCGATCAATACCCGCCAATACCCGCCACTTTCAGCGCTTGGATGAACTGTGCTGCGGATGTGGCGCATGTGTGGATGTATCGTAGAGCCAATATTCAGCATGACCCACTGCAGTTAGAGGGTCGTCGCGCTGCCAGCAAAGCGTGTCAAGGATATTGCGCAAGTAACATTCAAAGTTAATTGAAATGTGAGAAAAGTTTGACGGTGACTTGCATGCAGAGTCAGGCCAGAAGTTGCGCTAGGCCAATAGTCAAAGCATAAATACCGGGAGCGTGCCGGTTAGAGAGCTTTTAGAACAACCTGTCTGTGTTAAAATGTTGTAGTTGAGGGGTTTAAATAGAGATACTGTATGGTATTCCAGCAAGTGACTGCCTCAGTTTGAGTTCCAGTTCCTAAAAAATAAAACAGACTAATCTCAGTGCAGTGGGTCTAAGGTGAGACCGGGTGTCGTTGTACCCACTGCCCCGAGGGCCGGTGCAGTGGGGTGTAAGTGGGGCCGGGGAACAAAGAATTGGGCTGCAGCTGCAGCCCAGAGCTCCCTGGACTTGTTGTATAAGGCGACTAAAGAAAAGGGGGAGTGGTTCTGTCTCGGCTTTCTTTCACAGAACCGGACTGTATATAGCCCTTGTGTGCTACACGCTACTAAACTACAAAACACGAAAAACACAGTGGGTTTAAACAGTGGGTGTAGCTTTGGATGTGAGTAGTGGGTGAGCATAATGGGTGTGTAAAGTGAGTGTAGGCAATGAGTGTAAGCAGAAGGTGTGAGTAGTGGGTGTGAGTAGTGGGTGTGAGTAGTGGGTGTGAGTAGTGAATGTAAGCAGTGTTAGTGAATGTGACTAGTGGGTGTGAGTAGTGGGTGGGAGTGGATGTGAATAGAGGGCGCAATGAGGCTGTCTATGTGTGTGCGTAGCGTGCTTGTGTGGTGTGCATGTAGTGCATGTCTGTAGCGAAGCTGAGAGGAGGGTAGAATGCACATGCAGTGAATAAATTTTAAAGTTTTTATATCCAGTTGATATCAGTTTTTAAAAACTTTGAATTTATAAAATGGGGATTGGATTGAGTTCATATTTGAGTTTACACAATAAAGTAGTTTCTGTGTTTAGGTGCCATGTGACTACCTGTCCGTTGATGTCATGGAGAGATGGATAATCAGTAAGATGTTTTCTATATTTTAACTCAACTTTCAACATTTCTTAACCTTCATGTAAATAGCGGTGAGCAAAAAGAAGCTGTATATTTAAATTAGCCAAACATTTATTCATGTTGACAAATATATTATAATGCAGTAAAATACAGTAAAATACATTAAAATGCAGTCAAATACATTAAAATACATTAAAATACATTAAAACACA
>JAQIWG010008007.1:0-11790 GCA_034695025.1 Chamaedrilus cognettii | reverse complement strand
GTCGTTGTATCATTTATTTATTTATTTATTTTGTGTTGCATATCTACCTTCGTGGTGAATAAAAGATTCATATATAAGCATAGACTTATCGGATGACTGATTTTCGTTGGAATTTCTGATCGATTTATTTATTATATGCTACAAGTTTATTGCAAGTAGGCTATATTCAGTATATTGTGATGTTTTTAAGTTCATTCATTTCAACTCAGTATGAAGCGTATGGTGATATACACCAAACTGAGTGTGTAAGAGTGTAGCTTACTTTGAGATATGCTTCGCGCTGGCGGGCATGTCAATATTTTAACTTTTTGATTTTTCCCACGTTTTTGGACCGTGTGCGGTATAACGAAGGCTATTACAGTCCGGTTCTGTGTAAGAGGGCCGTCACAGAGTGACAGAACCGCTCTCCCTTCTTAGTCGCCTTATACGACTTGCTTGGGGAGCTCTGGATTGCAAATCTACATGTATTCTTTTTGCTCCCAGGTATGCTTGTCCACTATCTAGGCTTTAGTTTCTTTTGATTTTAAGCATTGTCATTATGATGGGTTTAATAATGGATTTGGAGTCCGTTCCGTCATCGTGGCCTAACGGCGCCATCGTGCACCTAAATTAATGCATTTATTGCTCTGGGCTGCGGTAGACCTTGACAACCTGTTTACCTAGTAGGTGAATTATGTGACGATATATACTTAGGCTTGAAACAGTGCTGAATAAATGCTTAACAGCTTATGCTATTATGATAGATGATATACCTGCAGGTGCATAATAACGCTGTTTATTTCTAAACGTCGCCTTATTGAGAGAGTTCGTAGCAATTATTCAAGGTTTATGCCATGTTTTTGCCGATCCGCCCAACAACACTCATATCATGGCGAGGGCTGTTGTTGGGCTATATGGCTGGGCCCGTGCGCAGTGGCCACCAGCGTTGCCACTCATGCGCTTTTCCGATCAAATTAGGGCTTTTTGAGGCCCATGTTCTTTTTGTGCTAGTATTGTCGTCCAGAAAAGTGCAAAATATGCTTTTTTGGTCCCAGTAAAAATGTGTATTTAGACATGGTAAATTGTCGAGCATATAAAAAATGGAGTGAGAAATAACAATAAGCGTGAGAAAATTTTAATTTAGATCTAGTTTAATAGAGAACGAGAAAATTTCAGTTTAACGATTGCCATTTAGATGGGAAAATTGTTTCATTTTGATTCCCATTGGGGGGTTGTGAGGTGTAGACTGTAGACTTAATGATCAATAGATTCTGCAGCACACCCTTCCCCCCCCCTCCTCCCCGCTCGTGACTTCATTCTGAAAAGAGAAAGTCTTTTTGGAGGTGTAGAAAGAGTGCGTATTTTTCTTGAAAATGTAGGCTTTTTGGGGTAAGAAATGTAGAAAAACACAGCTTTTACACATATGTTGGACTCTGCGCATTTTTGAAAAATTTCTACTTTTTAAATTGCATCGTTTCGCCAGAGATGTGATTTTTGGGGGGCATTTTAATGTTTTTCTTTTCACAAAGTGAGTGGCAACACTGGTGCACGCTGAGAACACAGACGTAACAATAATGTTAGTGTTTGACTATTAGCGTTGGTTCGACATCCGTGGCGGCATGAGTCTGTCCCCACGTCATATAAAACGGAGCCGATTTTCTGCGGTACAGGCTTTAGACGGCTGTGGAGTGTAGAGTGATGCCTAATTGCTGCGTAGGAATACTGCAGGCGGTGGTATCATTATTGGTTCATATAATCATCAATGCGGACTCATTCACGTTTTTTTGGAACAAGGCCAATAGGCCTTCGTGTATTATGACAGTAAGAAAAGGGTGGTCTAAGCTAGTACATTATGCGATCTAAGGTGTTTGAACAATTTTTTGGCTCGTGTATAACCTTCTGCGGTTTTAATTATTTATTTTAGTTATTTTTCTGCAAAGCTTCTTTTCGTTCGTATTTAAGTAACTGCTTTTTGAGAGTTAAGTGGCAGTGTATGCCAAATTTCCCTATGGAGATTTTTGTTTCTCCACTTACTTCGTCCTAAGTTATTTCGCGCATTGGGTATTTATTGGAGATGTAACCATTCTATGAAACAAATTCAAAAATTCAAACGATAAACTTGAAAAAAGAGACCAAATTTGTCTAATAAGGCAGCTGTAGTCAGTAGTAGCTCTTTGAGATATTATTTTAGATGCTTTGCCTCTCTTTGGCGTGTAACAGCCTCTTTGCTAGCTCAATGTGATGAGAAATGAGAAACGTTGGATGAAATCTCTGCTTATTGGAAATAAGGTAATCATGTGTTTTGTGTATGCTTTCATTGTTTCTGAAGGCTGATCTTCTTTATTTATACTGGAATCGATACTGATGTTACGTTCTGTTTCATTCATTTCAGCACCGCGAAGAAGATTGACATGCGGCTCACTTCTTGATATGGACGACAGCGGTACGTGACGATTCCAAACGACTCTGTTACGCAGCGAAAGTTCGCGCTTGGATATCTGCATAGAACTTTGTTCAAATGGAGCATTTAGATTCTAGACAAGTATCTTAGTAACCAATCACAGTAGATCCTGGATCAGGATCTGACTGCGCTGATTGGCTGCAAGACCTGATCTCGAATCGAATCTCAACTCGCTGTGGAATATGCAACAGCCGCGATTAAGTCTCAATTAATAGAAAATAATTCTTGTTATGACATTGTTATCTACGAACAGCGCACTATTTCGAAGTTTCAAAGCAACAGTGCTAAGTGAAAACCAATAGAAATGTATCTAAAACAACTCGCACCTTCGCCCCACATGTTATTCCTCCCGCACGCCTTAATCCTATTCGTCCTCGCATGCGTGACGTCACTGGCCAATCGTCCGCTGGATTTCCGAATAACGGAGGAGCTTCCCCCGGGGACAGTGGTGGGGAACGTCAAGGAGGCGTCGGACCTGGCTGGTTTGTATTCAGAGGAGGTTCTGGCGCGACTTAGGTTCACGTTTCGTCAGACAACATCGTTCTACCGATACTTCGCGCTCGATGACACGACCGGGGTCATCAGAACAAGTCGGAAACTGGATCGTGAACAGGTGATGGATATTTCTTGCAGAGCCATCTGCATCTGTAGCCCTATTCAAAATTGTGTTGGTTGACCCATAGTTGGGTATTTTAGTTAAAATGTATTTTGCAGCTTTGCGGCCGTGCAGCCTTGCGGCTTAGCGGCTTATCGGCTTAGCGGCTTAGTGGCTTTGAGACTTTAAGACTTTCGTCCCTGGGTCATCTCTAGAAGGCATTTCTAGCGATTTGCTTATAAAGTTAAGGAATGCAATGTTTGTGAATTAAGGTGTTTGCAGTGTACAAGATTTAGCCCCCAGTCGGATATTTTACTTAAAATGCATTAGCAAGCACTATTTTGAAGCGTTTTTCAACTTTTTCTTCACTATAATGCAGCAAAAGCAATGAGGTATTAACTAAACTTTTCTTGTTTACTCCACTTTACTGGAGACATAGCTCCAACAGCATGGAAATACACCACCTTGCGAATGCATTTGAAAACATTGCCAGTTAAATGGTTATTGTTGATTTTTATTTCACTTTCTAAACTAAACTAATCGTCTTTTTTGTCTTCTATATCTATTAATCTTCATGTTTTCACACAGGCTTTGACGTTTTGCGCCCTGATAAGGACTGCTGGAGCTGGGCTTTTACGGCCGGATGTCCTTCTTGACGCCAACCAAAAAAAAAAATGCTGGTAGCAGCTGGGGACACTTGTGTGTTTTACAGCCTTGCTGAAGGACTTGTACCGCATAGTTTCATAGTTGCGGCGTATTGCGGAACTATATTTTATAGAACCTATTGTTCTCAGAAAAATCTTTCAAAATATTCATACATTTATAAAATAACATCCATTTATATTTTGAATTCAACAGCTCTGCCCTGACCCAGCGCCATTCACCGCACCCGACTCGAACTCTGATTCGTCGTCGTGCGTCCTCTCTCTAGACGTCACCGTCAAGCCAAACCAATACTTTCAAATCCTCAAGCTAAACATCCACATCCTCGACATCAACGACAACTCTCCGACCTTTCCCGTAACGCGGGTCTCCCTTGACATCACGGAGAACTCCCCGATCGGGAGTTCCTTTAGTCTCCCTGCCGCGGTGGATCAGGACGGCGGGAGTCTGGGGATCAGGGCATATGAGCTGATGGCAGACTCGGAGAGCTTCCAGCTGGTGCTGAAGGAGCTCAACGATGGGACAAAGGATGTGAGGCTGAACCTGACTCAGAGACTGGACAGGGAAACGCGCGATGCTTACAGGCAAGTCTTGGGCAAAGCTTGGGTGGTTTTTTGGAAAGAACCACATATATGCAGTTATTTTGACCTGAATACTCAAAGCACTAGGCTTCACTTTAACCTTTCCCTAACGCTAATGTATTCCTAACCCCAACGTGCTAACAGGGCTTGCTGTGGGTCTTGAAAAACATTTGTCAGCAATTTGCCAAAAGACATTTATTTTCGCCAGGCCGTACTTATTTTCGCAAAATTTGTTACACATTTGTTCGCTTTGGGTGCACTGGAATATATAAAATTTATCGCTCTGTTCATCATCACAGAGCTAGTAATTGAGCTTCTCAGAGCGAAAGATGAAAAAAAATTCGCCAAGGGCTTTCGCCAAATGGAAAAAAATTGCCAACTGCTCAAAAAAACCTTTTTGGCCGATTTTGGCGACTGGCGGATCAAACCCTGCTTTCTAACCCGTATTCGCGGTGTATTTGCCTAACCCTCATTTAAGTAATGATCGCGTGTCATGTATCTGTGCAGGCCTACAGTGGACACATTTGTATGTAGATAACGTTATAATACCCTGCATGCATGCATGTATGTGGTCCTTCTGGAAGAACAGTTGGTGTTTGTGACCAATGCTGTGCGCAGGGTGATATACTTGTCATGATGAAATCAACAAGGGCCGAATACAGGCCGTCCGTGTCCCAATACATATCTGAGACTGAGATTCAAATTGTATTGTCCCGTTTTCAAATTTTGTATTTTTGTCCTGTAAGAAAGAAGAATTGTAAAAATTGACATTTGGGAACAAACTTCATCGCGACAAATATACTGGAGGGGGGGGGCGAGGGGAGGAAAATTGTATTCTTTACACTGTTGGGAGGGGGAAGCATGATCTAGAATATTAGGAAAGGATTGCCCCTGCAAGAAGGATTTTCATAGGATTTTCACCTGTTCCTATCCTCAGTATGCTTATGATTATAGGCTGATCATCGATATCGTTTGTACAGATTGTCAAACTCAATTAATTCTGTTCAATTACTAGTTATCCTACTGGAACAGATGTTGCCGCCAGCTTTAGGCTTCGTGTATGTACAGGCTATTGATAGGTCTGTCGCCGTCTCTGATAATAATTGTTTTGTGTGTGCATACTTTGCAAATCGTATGCATTTTTATTTGAATGCAAAAAACCTACCCTAACCTATAGTTATGAATCAATCTTAGAATGCTTATCGTTATCATTATCACTATCTATGAGAAGCAAGTTCCGCGTGTGCAAGAAGCCTAATGACCATTGTCATATATTTCTATAATGGTATCATGCATTAGTATCACGACCCCCCCCCCCCCCCTTCCCGATCGTGAGTGTAAGACCCCGAGCGAAAAAGTCTTGGAGCTGTGAATGAGAGGTCGTGGAATCTGTGCCCTCCCTGCTATATTTCCTGCCCCCCCGCTGAAAACTGTCACGCTACGGGGCTGGGACCTTGACTATAGCCTTGGTGCGGCTCTCAGGCTGGTCGTGGTGGCGAGTGATGGTGGGACGCCTCCGCGCTCCGGGTCCCTTGTCGTCGAGGTGACCGTGTTGGACGCCAACGACAACCTACCGCGCTTCGACGAGGCTGCCTACGAGGTACAGTGTCTCCGAGGATCGCATTAATAATATCATTAACTGGAATTGTAGGACAACATGAATCTTTTTATATCAACAGTGAAACGGTGGAAGATGCAGCAGTATGGTCACACCAACAGAGCTAGCGGCCTCGTAACCACGATCCTAGAGGGGGCGGTGGAAGGTACACGCGGTAGAGGAAGACCTCGCACAACCTGGCGGAAAGACCTGACCGATTGAAGAGAACTATCAGTTTGCGACCTCCACACGATATCCAAAGACCGTCAAAGATGGAGACAGATGATCATTGCTGTTGCTCATGGCGCCCCCACGATCGACGAAGTCAATCCTGCCAGGCAGGCACTGGCAGGCTTGCATCATGACAACTCAATCAATTTCATGCTTGTCAGCCGTCAGGGCATAAGATAAGCGTGCAGTCCAACCAATTTGTGGAGACCATAGACTGTAATGTGGAGTCCATCGAGCAGAAATGTGTAGTATTTTTATAAGAAAAAGGTTACAAATATAGGAAAAAACTGTGAATTACAAAAATTGAAAGGTAATCAGAGAAATATGTGGAGACCATAGAGTTGGATGCGGAGTGCACAATTGCCAGAAAAAGTGAAGCGCGCATGAAAATCAAAAGTTAATGGATTTCTGATTTTCTGTCAGCACCCCACCCCCCCCCTCCCCCGCTCAGAAGTTCTCATCGGAGGGAAAATCAAGACGTTGGTGGTGCTGTGTAAGCAACTTGTTGCGCATATGTGGAGACCATAAAATTCCTTACATTATGCCCTGCCATCCGTTATCAAAACATTGACCGCAAAACAAATGCGGCACGCACGATAATAACTAATGGACTATGGTTATCAATTACTCAAATACGTTGAAAAAAGGGTATATATCTGCGCTTTACTAAATACGCGGTCACAAAGTTTGATCTGTATTTAAATACCCGTGTACCACGAAGTATTTAAATGTATAGCTATCCAATATTCAGCAAATATGTATGCATGTAACATAATCTACTACTTCGCCGGCGAAGTATATCTATAAGCCTATATGCAGTCATGATTCATGACCCTAGCACACTGTGAGATTTGACATTGCGATGTTTATGTCGAACTGAGGTCGCCATTGAAAGGGTTGTCACTTTTCTTGAACTATAAACTCTATACTCGGCGTCGCATTTGCAGTTCGAAATGATTTATGTAGTACTCTTCTTTGCGCTCCCATGCAGCACGCGACTCGTGTTGAAATGGATGAATCTGTGTGCACTGAATGCTGAGTCTGTGCGGATATAGATCAAGAAGTCGATAGAATGTAGCCGAACCACATGCCATTAATTATCATTGGGATCATTTTTGTTTTAGACCCTAGTCGGATACTTTAGTTACAATGCACGTTGCGACTTTGTGATTTTGCGACTTTGTGACTGCGACTTAGCGATTTTGAGACTTGGCGACTTTGCTGAGTCGATCCACTCCAGACTCCTCCTCGACACGCAACCAGCCTTGTCGCGTCCGTCTGGCATGGCGCTATTTTGAAGCCTTGTCTCATCATTTTTGTTCACTATAATGCAGCGAAATGAGGTAATAATGACATTAATTAGTCAAAATAAAGTGTAGTTTTTGACCAGTCGGTACTTAGCAGGAACATGCCTAGAAAGTATCGTTTGTAAGCCATTTCACGAGTGCTTTGACAGTGTTTTTAGTTTATACACTTTGAAACTTTCAACGGTATGTTTGTTACATTGACTATGTTTGTATTCAGTAATCAAATCAACATTTACCACTGCTCATTTCCATTTACCACTGCACATTTCCATACCACCGCACATATCCATTTACCACCGCACATATCCATTTACCACCGCACATTTCCATTTACCACCGCACATTTCCATTTACAACCGCACATTTCCATTTTCAACTGCATTTCCATTTACCACTGCATATTTTCTTTTACCATGTCACATTTCATGCACACCTGCGCGCTAAGCTGTGCCTTTTTTTTGTAGTTTACACGATGACTTTACGACTGTATACAGTCTTGTGCTCTGTCGCTAGGTGGAGGTGTCCGAGGGTGTGGGGCGCGGCTCGGTGGTGGCGCGTGTACACGCCACAGACCCGGACCAGGGCCCGAGCGGGGCGGTACGCTACGGGCTCGCAGAGTACTCGGAGGCAACCTACGGGCACCTCGTGGGGGTCAACAACGTGACGGGGGAGGTCTTCCTCAAGGCTGAACTCGACTACGAACGTCAGGTTAGCTCGGCATGAATTCACTCCCTTCCTCTTTGTCCGGGTTTTTGCCGGTGCGTCAGTTAAGCCCGAGTTAGCATTGGTTCTTCAGGCTGGATTCCGGAAGAGTACTTCCCGCAAGATGGCCGCAATCAGCAATACATTGGAAGAATCATTGTATCGTTTTGTGTCTTCAGCGACGCCGTGTTATCAAAAGACTGTCTTCGTGGGCTTGGTATTCGATAGGTTTTTATAGAATCTTAAAAACGCTGAAGGTCGCGATGCTCGTGCTGTGCTGCAGGCACACTACCAGCTGACGCTCGTGGCCGCTGACCTTGGCCCAGGCGCCATGCCGTCCTTCGTCAAGCTTGCCCTGACGGTGATCGACGAGAACGACAACTCGCCCACCATCTCCCTTAACTCTCTCACCGCCTCCGGGAATGTCGAGGTACGGCAACGGGTCCTGGGGCCTGTTTCTTAGAGTTTCTATAACTTTAATCCAGAACTTAATCTTTAAAAAGATAGAAAAAAATTAAATCCAACTGCCGACCGCCATGACGTCATCATTTGATTTATTGGTGCGGCGTCGTGGCGGTGCAGAGTTTAAAATAACAAGCGCCAAAATTTGTTCTTCTTATGGTTTACTTAAGAACTTCTTAAGACTCAAATTTGTGCAAGATATTTTGAGAAACAGGCAATGGTCTTCTGCTTCTTGTTCTGAGCAGTAAATGAAGTTTCAATATATTGTGAAACCTGTGTTGACTAGCTCCAATATTAACGTCTAACAGGGTTCCCTCGCCATCTGGAAAACTTGGAAAAGTCAGGGAATTTACAGATTCTAGAAAAGTCAGGGAATTGTCATGGGAATTTTATGATTGGTCAGGGAATTTTGAAGATCTATGCCTCTATGTAATTCAAGTGCTTAATTTGTGCTGAAGTTCTTGTTTTGAACACACTCTCCTGTCCTTCGTCCCACTAACATACACCACAAAGCCTGATCGTGATAATAATCTCAATCAAAATAGAAATTATATCTCTGCAATTTTTTATATAATCTTTTGATTATTCCCGCGGGCCATGACTACATGCATTGTATGCAGTTTATAAATGTTGATGCTTCGAGTAATTAATGGACTGTAATTCTTTATTCAAACCTGGAACAGTCAGGGAAAAATCTGGGAATGTTAAAGCTCTAAATGAGTGGGAATCCTGTCTAACCTGCGCTAGCTCAAAGCTCGCCGTCTCGGCCTCTTCGGTCACACTGCTCGATTGGATCAGG
This sequence comes from Chamaedrilus cognettii, assembly GCA_034695025.1. Taxonomy (NCBI): domain Eukaryota; kingdom Metazoa; phylum Annelida; class Clitellata; order Enchytraeida; family Enchytraeidae; genus Chamaedrilus; species Chamaedrilus cognettii. The sequence continues at coordinate 2,413 of JAQIWG010008007.1, read as the reverse complement.
GGCGGGACACTAGGACGGCGCGCTAGCTCCACCGCGGGACTGGAAGCGACCCAGGGGTCGCATTCGCGACACATGGCTGACCACCGTGAAGAACGACCTTGCGCCATACTATATCGGACTGTTCACCGCTGTCCAAGAAAGCGCAGGACAGAGTGAGATGGCGGGACTTGCCTAATCGTCTACAAAACCATTTTGCTGCCTCATGAAAATCTGCTATTTTGGTGCCGCGTGCGCCAGCTGCCGTATTGCTGGCGGAGCTGTTATAGGTTTATTGTAGTCCAATTTTTTTGGTTTGGTTGGTACATGTCTGCGTGTGTTGGTCCAGGTGGCAGAGAACGCTGACCCGGGTCTGTTTGTCGCCTACGTGGCTGCGAGAGATGCGGACGAGGGCAAGAACGGTCAGGTGGACTGCCGCGCGGACGGGGGGCCCTTCCGGCTGGACGCCTTCTACGGGTCAGAGTTTAAGCTGACGGCCCTCGCGACCTTTGACCGCGAGACGCGCGCCGAGTACAGGTCAGCCGGGTTTGGAGATCAAGCAGTAGAATTTAATTTGATGTTTTTCTATTAATACTATTCGCACTATTTCAAACTAGCAAGGCTGCAACCGATAATTCAGGGACGTTCAGTTCCTTCTGTAATCCTCTGCTGCGTTATGGTCTTTAGTCCAATTGTGAAGACGATCGACTGTCAACCTGTATAATAGTAATCATCGTTTTAACGTCCATTTTAATGCGTTAGAGACCAGCCTGTAACGCCAAGTCCGTGTCAGGTTAAACGTTTGCATTGGTTTTTACAACCGGATACCCTTCCTGTCGCCAAGCAGGATAATAAATTATCTTGGATGATGATCATCAGCTAACGACACTTGTGTGTTTAACAGCCTTGCTGAAGGGTCTGCCTGTAACGCATGGTTTCATAGTTACAGACGAGGGGTCTTGAACCCAGATCTCTGGCTTCCTAGTCCGCACTATACCACACACTAGGTGTGGTGTAGTGCGCTACTACACCACACACTACACAGCGCTACACCCCAGCGCCTCGCAGTAGTGTTGTCGAAAACAGTAAAGGTTTATCTTAAATTAAGCCAAAATACAAGGTCGTAGACACGGTTTCATTTTTGCAACAACAACAAACCTCAACGTTCCTTCGAGGGAACGTTGAGAGTCGGGCTTTGGAATGTCACTTCCCCCATAAATTAATACTTAAAATTTAAAAAATCGTTTTGTTAAGTGGTCAGAAATGGCGAAATGGCGAAAGAACGAAATATAACATTTAAAAGATGACTCAAAACAGCTTCCAATAGTTATTTAAACGAGACCAAAACTTATGGGTGGAATTCAGTTCTTCGCGTGTCATAGTGTCACGCTAACATGTGCGGACAAGGGGACCCCCCCGCGCTCCACCACCCTCGACCTCACTATCCACGTCCTCGACGAAAACGATAACTCCCCTCTCATCCAGACCCCCCGGGGGGCCGAGGGTGCCCCCCTGTACTTCGACGTCCCCGAGGGCAACCGCATTGGGGCTCTCCTAGGGGTCGTCAACGCGAGCGACGCCGATAGGGGGCGTAACGCGGCTCTCGTGTTTACCCTGGAGCCCCTGGGGGCGACCCCGGAGGATGTATTGTCTATCGATCCGGCATCGGGGAGGGTGTACGCGGAGGAGACGTTTGATTACGAGCGACAGCAGGAGTACAGGTAGAGGGGGGGGGCGGGGGTGGGAAGGGCTGCTTTTTGGTGTACCATATCCGTGCTTCATTGTGATGCTTTTTCCTTTGAAAACACTCATTATCCCAAAAAATATTGTTTCAATTTTTTCATCCTCTTTATTGCTTCACAAGCAGTACTACGGCAGTAGCAGACAAACAATTGGTATTGGGCCTACGCATGGAGCAATAGGAGCAGTGCTGGAGCCGAGTTCCCTGAGGCAGCCGTAGACAGGCGTCCACGGCTGCCAGACTGCTGCCGCATTGTGGCACAATTTAACGGCAAAGCTGGACAAGTTACACGACCAACTAAAAATGAATGCAATGGAGAAAAATTCAAGAAATTTAGCAAACATGAGAATATACAGAATCATCATCATCGTTTCCGTTTTTCTCGTTCATTCACCATGCTAGCACGGGTTGGACGTACGCGACCACGGACACACGCCCTCTCGTGCCCCGGCTCCACGAGGGGATCATAACATAATTGTCGAAATGATATTTCTTTGGGCGTGGCCTAATTTTTCAGAGGCTTTTGTGGGCGTGGTGTGGCTTTGCGGTCTGGATGTCCATCGCTGCACTATTCGGCCTAGCGTTAGGCTGAGATTACGTTTCTCTTATGGTGAATGCACACCTTTCGATCAAAACGAAGGAAGCGGTCAAAACGAAGGAAGCGGTCAATACGAAGGAAGTCTTGTCGTTAAGGAC
>JAQIWG010008006.1:0-11792 GCA_034695025.1 Chamaedrilus cognettii | reverse complement strand
AGATGTTTGGAGTAGTTTTTACAGTTAAGTATATTAAGCTATAAAACAGGTCTTATCCGGCTAGCGGCAGAAACTTCATTCCTTTATTCTATACTTTATTCCTTTATGAAATTTCTTCATTAGCAAATTGCTTGAAATTCAACGAAAAGTCCAGTAAGCAACTTACAAGACATAGGTTTCATGTAATTTGACTCGACATAGAAATTCGCAACTAGGCCTCTAACAAGTCCCTTAGAGCGGCTCAGACCGAGACAGACGTAGTACGTCTCGTTCCCCCCCGCGAAGGTCTCGTTCCACTCAGCCGAGTCCTCGCACTGCAGGGCGCGCGTCACGTTGCCGTCAGGGAAGGCGTAGCCGGGGTCACAGCCGAGGGTCACGAGAGCGGGGTAGCGCACCTGAGGGCTGCTGAGCCACCCGTGGGGGGGCACGGCGAGGTGGGGGCACGTCTGAACTGTCGCGTGCACAGCGCAGGGTCAGCAAGCGTGTGCATTCGTTGTGTTTGACTCTAGTTCACCGTGTATATTTAAATTGTAACATTGCATGCACGGACAAAATCTTGGTTTTATGCAGCATTGATTCAGATCAATACATTTACAGCTAGGCATGCATGTTAAGGGCCTATCCTAGGTGATGTCTTCAGTAGCTAACAACCACTTTGTCTAAAATATGTTCATTATTGATAAACAAGTCTGCTTGCCTACAATTTTGTGTAAGTGTAAGTGCAAAGTAAGTGGTTACTGGTTAGCCTCATCTGAAACACTGACACTGTGTCCCCTATGGACAATCCACTGAGCGCTGACGGATTGAAACTTATGCTAATTTTGGAGCATCCCTCCGCATCCGCAGACTCATTTGAACTTTAATTTAAATAAATTTTCAATCAAATATAGCCAAGAATTAACTACACCTCAGCCCATACCCTGCCTAACCCTAAAGAAATTCTAACCTAAACCTAAGTAAAACTTAATCTAACGTCAAGAATTGTATTCAAATTAGGGCGCCAGCATGTTAAGCATCCAAAAAATTAGCATATGTTATGATCAGAGCCGCTTCTAACAATCCACCTTGACACTGGTCGGTGTTGGTCCAGAGGCCGGCATCAGGGTCGCAGAAGTAGAGGTGCAGCTGGAGGCCGTCACTGAAGCGGTAGCCAGGGTCGCAGCGGACCAGACCAACCCTCGCTGATTGGTCGATGAACGTGATGGCGTGACGCACGAGGGGGGCAGGCTGACAGCGGTTCACTGAAACATATAGAACAAGGGACTGAAACATGGGGCAGGCTGAGTGACTGAAACATGCGGCAGCCAGAGTGACTGAAACATGGGGCAGGCTGAGTGACTGAAACGTGGGGCAGGTTGAGTTACTGAAACATGGGGCAGGCTGAGGGACTGAAACATGGGGCAGGCTGAGTAACTGAAACATGCAGCAGGCTGAGTGACTGAAACATGGGGCAGGCTGAGTGACTGAAATATGGGGCAGGCAAAGTGACTGAAACATTCTTCAGGCAAGTATTTTCTTCACATTACTGTTTACATTCTTGTATGAAAACAGAAAATCACCAGAGCCTAAAATTTGAGTGGATACTGCAAGATTTACCTCATTTCAACAGACGTTACGTCCCCAATAAAAAATCATTACAAGAAATAAAAATTATTCAAATTTTGAGCGAAAAATGCTCTCAATGTCAGCCTCCCTCTCCCTGACAGTCCCTCCATAGCTCTCACCCTGACAGTCGCTGAGGTCAGTGAGTACACCCTGCTCCCCGTGCACCGCTGCACACTTGACGCTCTCCTCCCCCAGGCCGCTCTCCAGCATCGCCCCCTCCGCGCACACCGATGACGTCACTTCCGGGAACCACAGCGGACCAATGGGGCTCGCCGGGCTCGAACACGTGACCGCTGCAACAACAGCAGATCAATGGGGCTCGCCGTGGTCAAACACGTCACATCTGAAACAAGGATGGCTCATTTAAATGAAATGTACAACAAAATTAGTTAATCGCATTCGTAACAAGAGCAGCGTTATTTTACCAGGATAACAAATGTTTCTTTTCTAAATACTTGTACAGTATAGCCAGGGTGCCAGGTCAGAATTCCACATCTTATAAACCTTCTCTCACCACCTCCCCATCACTAAAGCTATTTCAGTCACGCTGGCAGAACCCCCCCCGGCTTACACCCCCCCCAACTCACGCTTCCCCCAATTCACACCCACCCCACCCCCACTCACGCTGGCAGAGCCCCCCACCCGCTCACTCACATCCCCCCCACTCACACACCCCTTAACCCCCCCCCACTCACGCTGGCAGACCCCTGTGAGGGTGACGGACCACTCCCCGTTGATGCAGACGACGGACCGCGAGGTGCCCCCCTCCGTGAAGGCGTGCCCCACCTCGCACGTGTACACGGCCACGCTCCCGTAGCGTGTCTTGGGCTCCTGCACGCTTGCTCTCTGGACGGAAGGCGGGGGGATGAGGCAGGGCTGCTGGAACACTACACACGCACGGGGGGGGGACACGTGGGGGGCGAGGCAGGGTCGTAGAAACACAGCACACGCACACAGGGGGGATCTAGTGGGGGTGGGGGGTGAGACAGGGCTGTAGAAACACTGGCCATACACCGAGAGATCATATATACTGAACTCTGTGCGCAACTCACAACATTTGCAAAACTGCACAACCTTTCAGAAGTGTTTCACACAAGGAAGTAAGCCTACAAAAGATTGGGTACACCCTAGGTCAAGCAATAAAGAGAAAAATTGCGCACAAAGAGACATAAATGCAAAGGTTTCACATCGCCTTTAGTCCGATGCGTTTCTTACCCTACAGGCACACTGTTACAATGTAAGATAAGGGATCACACTCACGTGACGCGTTCTGAAAGATTGGCTGGTAGACCACAGTCGCTGCTACAGCGTACATGGCCGCTGTCTGCACTGTAGTGTCTGCAGTCGTCTCGGCTTCTGTCGACAGGGGCGCTGCTTGCGTCGTGTCATCAAAGTCAGTCGTACTGAGGTCCACAGTCGTGCTGTATTCCGCACTAGCGACCGTGGACACTGGCGCCTCACCAGTTGCAGCGGAGATTTTATCTGAAGTGGTGACGTCAGTTATGACGTCAGTTGTTATGTCAGTTGTGACGTCACTTGTGATGCCAGCTGTGACGTCACTTGTGACGTGAGCTGTGATATCAGTACTGATGCCCGTAGTCGTGACGTCGATTTTATTAACGGCGATCGTTGTGACGTCATCATCAGTTGTGACGTCGACTGTTCTCAAAGTTGTGATCTTGTCTAACTCGTCGCTTGTGACGTCAGTCCCAGCATCAGTCGTGATGCAGACAAACCCCTCCGTACCGTCGCTCGTGACGTCAGTAGTGCCCCCTGGCGTGGTGGTGAGGGTGCTAGTGGCGGCATCGCGCGTGGTTTCACTAGTGGGGGCAAGTGTGGTCGCGGGGGGCTGATCGGTTGTGGGGGTTGGAGAGTCGGGCGCTTGTGTTGGAACTATGGTACAGTTCATGCCGAAGGGGTGATAAGGCGGGACCGGGTATCCAGCTGTAGTGAATACAAGCAAGTTCTTCATGTATAAGCTAAGATTATCTGATATTAAATACAATAATAGATTGTATAAAGTGTACATGTATGCTACACGCCTATAGTTACTACCCTATAAAACATTTCACACATTAAATAGCCACAGATTCAGTTCTCACTACTAGACGATGGGCAAAATAATTGGCCTTAAACTTTTGAGATATTATGACATATGCGCTTTAAGTCTGGACGCATAAAAGAGACTTATATCTAATATTGAAAAAGAACCTTAAGAGGATATAAGTGCATAAATAGAACTATAAATCACTGATAATTATTAGGAAAAGGAAAGGATAGCGTACCGGCTGGCATCTTGCAGATGTAGCCTAACTGGGCCTCGCAGTTGGTGTCTCCAATGCTCTGAGGGCAGCAAGTATAGAGCTTGGCGCAGGACACGTATTCGTTCGGCTGCCCGCCTTCCCAAGGCAAGGGGTAGCCGTTGGGGCTTCCGTCCAGCCAGCAGGTGGGGGCGGTCGGAGCGTTCGTAGTCTTCATCAGCCCAATCCAGAAATCAACACTGTACGGTGTCGTACTGTAGCCACAGAACAACTTAAACTTTATATTTCGCCAAATCAATGGCAGCAATCAACATAACAAAAAATAAATAAAACAAATAAAGAGAGTAAACAAGGTGACAGAATATACATCGCAGAAAATGAAGATACACTGCATGTATAAAGTGGAAGGGCGTACATAGGCATTTAGTTTTACTGCAGTACGTTACGCAAATACCATGACAGACTTGGTCTGTTCCAAAGCTCAACAATGCGAACGTGACTTCTGAATGTGGATATCTCATTATCATGTTAACTAATTCACTCGACCTCGCTGCAGCCACAACGTCGACAAACAGCAACCAATCAAAAATTGCGATTTAAATTTAATCCGTAGTCCTGAAAGCTTTAGGCCGTTAGCGAGAAATAACAAATAAATATATATATTTTAAAATTAGTTATTCATGCGTTGTTGTGCGTTATTCATGTATTTAATGCCATTAAGTAGGCCTACACGTCACGTGGACGCCCATGACGTCATCAGCAAGCGTCAGCTACTCACGAAATGCTTGTGACGAAGCTAGTCTCCGTAGGAGTGGTCAGGCTGGTGAGGTCTGCCCCGGGGATCGACTGACAGAGGGCGCGAGCGGTCGGCATGTCGACGAGGGTAAGCGACACGTTGTAGCAGAACTTAATGCTGAACACCCACCCAGGGGGACACGGACCCTGTTGGGCTGCGACAAGGGTATGGGGTGATTAGGTAGCCGGGTAGAACTGATTAAGCGCAGATTGCTGACCTGTTGCACCTCTAGTTTAATATCAAGTTGCTCTCGAGGGAAATTCTGATAAGAATTATTATGCGATTAAAATTTTTTTATTTCCCCAATATTCGAACAATATGAAAGTCGCTGTCCCTCGGATAAAGAAAAAATTAGGCGAACAAGCCTTCTCGTTTGCTGGTCCGTCGGCGTGGAGTGAACTTCCACTGGCCGTCAAGCAAAGCCCCGACGCTGGCCTCTTTCAGAGTTGGACTGAAAGCTGCATTATTCTCTGATTCGTATGCCTAGAGTGTGCTGACGCTTTCCTGCTGAACTTAAATTTTGACATTGTAATGACTCGTTTATTGGTACTGCAAATTGAACTTTGATAGCGCCCTAGAAGCGGTTGATACCGCGACATGGCGCTCTAAAAGTTGGCTTGTAGTATTATTATTATTGTTATTATTATTATTATTTAAATATACTGAGACGATCACTGCACTGCACAATAATGACTCAAAAAGCGAATCAATAAAGTCAAATAAGCGAGGTTTACTCTGTCAGGGTTTCCTTAAGCTTCCATGGGCTCATTTCTTCATCCAGCCCTACAGACTGACGCTACTAGACAATAGCCACGCGCGCGTTGAAGTCAAATTGTTGCGACCAACTTAAATAATAATACTCGAAATTTAAAGATTAAAATTAGAATATATATCAGTTTCAACCTTACTCAGTTGACTATGATCCACCTGTTTCATAGCACGCTATTGGAACTTTGCACGCATGTTTGCATGTTCTTGTTCTGTGCGTGATTTATTGCGTCTCTTCTGCTCAAGTGGCAAAAATAAATTCATATAGTATGATTAGGGAGCAGGAAAAACACAGGCTTTATGCATGCGGCTCATGATTATATAGATGCAGCAGAAATGCAACCTGTGGTGGTGGGGACTTTGTTGGGCATGGTACTCTGGCTGGCCGTGGTACTCGTTGTAGACAAAGCTGTTGTGGATGTTGTAGTCAAAGATGTCGTTGTAGCCAACGTTGTAGTGGAAACTGCTGTTAAAGCAGTCGTGGGGAGAGGCTGAGAAGTTGTGAAAGCCTGGGTTATTTTAGCCTTGCCCGCTGTAATACAAACCACTCTGCTTGTTCCACCTCGGCTCGTAGGCTGTGTGGTCTTCAAGGTTGTGATCGTGTGGGCAGGAGTTGTGGTTGTGGTCGTGTGGGCTGGTGTTGTGGTTGTTGTCGTAAGACGTGTAGTTGTGGTGGTACGCAGAGTGGTAGTTGTGGTGGTGGGCAGTGGGGTGGTGGTGGTACGACGTGTGGTAGTGGTGGTGGTAGGCAGTGGGGTGGTAGTGGTGGTGGTCCGGTGCGTAGTAGTTGTCGAAGCGACCGTAGTCATAAGCAGAGCTGCAATAGCAAAACGCATCACTAAAAATCATTTTTTAAATACTAAAAATAGATTCGAATGCAGATTCAAGAATGTAAACTACGCGCAATATCCTCCTAGTGATGAGTCGATCAGGTAGCGTAGTAAAACAATTTTAACATTAAAGCCTAAAATTAAACCTACAAGGTTACTCAACTGCGTCTGTTTGTTGCATAAAATGTACATATTTGGGGTAGGACCATCTCTGTTTTTTTCCACACTAATAAAACAATCATTATTATATGTCTTTGTCAAAATGCTCGGCCGATAGTTAGCATATGCTTATGTATCCCAGGCACTGTAGCCTGCTGCAATATAGGTCTAAACTTCCAATAATTTTTGACTCATCTTTCTTGACCTTCAATCTTTTGAACATAGCGACCTGCAGAGGCCTGCTGCCCCCTTTCCCCGCTACACCATCTCCCTACACTAAACCTGCGTTTATGGGGGGGAGGGGGGAGGAGAGGCACGTGGGAAAGCGTCCAGATGTCTCAAGCAGAGCAAGGAGAGCAGCAACACGCGTCTGTTGACACATCTCTCTCTACAGCATATAGCGTCGTCTTGATGATCTGCCATGGCACGCGCACGTGTTCGATATCCACACATCTATAATATAGTCTTCTCATCGGCAGTTCGCCTAGGGCAATAGAGTATAAGAAATATATGTATGCATCTAGCAGTCGGGACGTTGTGGTTCATTGAACGCGACTCTGAAAGGATCGTGAATCTGTGAGGCAAGAAACGGCCCACAATGCTATTCAACAAGGACGCTCGACGTATGGGACAATACGAGGAGGTTCGATTGAAGCCTAGATGGGTTCGATCCAAGAGTTCATGAACGCACACGTGGGGACTTCGTATGCCTATAGCACAACGGCCGGTGGGGTGGTTGGATTAGTTGTTCTCAACCTTTTTGCTATGAGAAACATTGATTTGAGGAAAGAAGATTAAGGAACACCAAGTCACGATACGCCCTATGGGCGCAGAGAGTTGATAACAAGAAGCGCACAAACATTCCGTAAAGAATCATTAGGTGGATGAGCATTCGAAATTCATTTAAGTGTTTTTTTGTTCTTCTTACATTTCTTGTACATAGTACCAAAACGCAGACTAGTTGTTAAAACAAATTTTAGGTTAAAACTTTGTAGTTTTTATTCTGTTGGTTACGTGGAGCTGGCCGTGGAATACCAGTGTTCCGCGGAACACGGGTTGAGAACGCCAGAGTGAGTGATATTATCGAAGAGGGCAAATATTGGGAACAGCGTTAACTCAAACGTGTTTGCTGAGTAAGGCTGTTGAATGACACAATCTTCAATGTCTTCATTTAATCAATTGAATCTAGTCTTCCAGAAATTGATTGCGACACCGATTTGTATTCATTACCTCCTAGCAAAGATCATCAGTTATCAGGAATATAGCGTCAATGGATGTCTATTGAAGACAGGACTTTTATGTGATATTTAACAGCACTGTATGTGTGCATGTATGCATATTTATTATTGCACTTATAACGCACCAAAGATGTGGCACACAAACAAGGATGGATCATGGAGAAAGCAGCTCGCATGCCGAGAGGTGGCACATAAATAGAAGGATTTGTCAATAAACTTCAAACTTAGCTTGTTTATCACCCGCGAAATTTAATTAGTCAAGATAACTTTGTAAGAGAATTGATCATCCTGACATCAGTGATTCTGAAATCATTCAAGCCTGAAAAACCCTGAAGACCCATCACGCTCCTGATGTACCTTGGGGGGGGGGGATCAGGACGCGTGGCTTGTGTCCACGGCTTGAAATGGCCAACCCCCGCTTGGCGGTGAGTGCGGCCACAAAGAAAGCTCACCTATGTAGCTCGTGTCGATGATGACCATGCAGTACTGCCCGCCACAGTTCTGCGTCTTGTTGCCCGCGCAGTTCGAGTTGCATGCCAGCCAAGAGTACTTGGAGCACAGACTGTTCGTGTTGTAAGTCGAGTAGCAGCCGCACGTCGTGCTCCCCTGCGCGGCGCCGTAGTGATAGCCCTGCGGCGCAAGCAACACACTCCATGCGGACATTCTGCTAATGTATCAGTATATAGCACAGATAGAACTACTAACACTGATATAGCAGTGCATAGCACAGATAGCACTTCTCACGCTGATATAGCAGTATATAGCACAGATAGAACTACTAACACTGATATAGCAGTGCATAGCACAGATAGCACTTCTCACGCTGATATAGCAGCATATAGCACAGATAGAACTACTAACACTGATATAGCAGTGCATAGCACAGATAGCACTTCTCACGCTGATATAGCAGTGCATAGCACAGCTAGGATTACTCACGCTGATATAGCAGTGCATAGCACAGATGTCCTGCGTCATGTTGTTCCACGTGACGGAGGCGGAGGCGCTGCTCCCCCCTATGAACGTCACGTAGCACCCGATCACCGATGAGCTGGGCACCGTCCCACCCACACCTGCACTCACAACATCTGTTTCATCATTTAGCAATAAATATTCAATCGTTTTGGTTCGCTTGCTTCTGCTGACAATTTAAGCCTAGCATGATTGTAGGTCTAACTATAGTTATAAGTATCAGCGTTAGGTGTGGGCAGAGGACCTTGCTTTGACAAACATGAAAGACAGAGCTGTAGCCAGATGGCTCCGCGATAAGAAAGGCGAAAGTGGAGTGAATTCAAATAATAGACTACGTGTGCGTTCGAGCGGATGATACTTACCATGTGTGCATGTGACCAGTAGCCAGATGATGCTTACCATGTGTGCATGTGACCAGTAGCCAGATGATACTTACCACGTGTGCATGTGAGCAGTAGCCAGATGATACTTACCATGTGTGCATGTGACCAGTAGCCAGATGATACTTACCATGTGTGCATGTGACCAGTAGCCAGATGATGCTTACCACGTGTGCATGTTACCAGTAGCCAGACAACATGCACTTACCATGTTTGTACATGTGTGCGAGCAGACGACACTCACCCCTTGTGTATGCGAGCAGTATGCCAAGCCGGACGACGCAGCCCACGGTCTCGATGAGTCGAGTGACCGTGGATGACGCTCGCATGGTTTCTAGCTCTTGCAGACTCCCTCAGGCCTACATTTATAATTAATTTATGTTAATTTGTGCTGTTCTTCATCATCATACTGCATTTCAGTTTCTATTAAGTTTCTGCAATTATTTAAGTGTCAGTCAGCGAACAATTAATAACATCGGTATATGCTCTATCTCACAGAACATACGCCTAATAGAGCCTGACGCTCGTTGACTGCAAGTTTTCAGTTTTAATGCTGACATCCACCACGCAAGCCGCCGCTGCATGCAGTCATGGCGTGACTTGGATGTGCTCCTTTTGCTAGTCCGCTATCACTAGTCGTCACTCACGACATGTATTACATGTATTACAACTAATACATGTACTACTAATGTATCATGCAATACATGTACTACTACACTCATTATGCCTACAGGCTAGCATGCGTCTGCCTCGGCCGTGTGTCTTGTTTGCAAGCCCGTATGCTCCATATTGCAGCTAGTCTTTCACCTCACAGTCCAGCAATAGACCTTAGTCGCAGAATGGCCTAAGTGTAGAAGATAGACTTATGACGACAGTCTCAAAATTTTAACACCCCTCGGCTCTACAGCCTAACTTGTCGGAACATTGTTCAAACCGGGCTCTACTATATTAAGTTTTTATTTGACACCAAGTCAAACACCTTATAACAGACCAAGCAATGAGCAAACAAGTGGCAGCAATCTCATTAATGAACAGTGCAATGTTAACATTGTGATTTTCTTATAAAAAGCATTTTTTTAAAGAATGCCTACGTGTTATTCGCTCACAATACGATTAGGTCTATACATCACGTGCCTTATACGCTCATCTTTCAAAAAATGTTGTCCAGAACCTGGTGACTCGAGCAGTATGAATGGCATCACACTGAGATCATAATTTATCGCAGTATGCTGTACGAAAGGCATCTTTTCGGTAATGCGTCGTTCCGGTTCCTTCCATTGTTCTCTCGGATTGTGTCGTTTTGGTTCCCTCCATTGTATGTGCGCGTGCGAGTCGGTGTGGGGAGAGGTCAATTACTGAGAGCTGGCCTCCCAAATGGGTTGACGCTTGCGAATGATATGATGTTATATCGCTCCCCACTTTATATTTTGTCTATTTTAATTCTTACTTACTTTAACTTTACCTACTAGCAGACTTTTTGGCATACAGCATTCAGATTATATATATTTTTTTGTTCTTCAAATCAAAAATCAAAACAGAATATTTATTTCAACAGTAGGCTATATAACATTTTTGTTCAAGCTCTGTTTGACACTAAAAGCACAATATTTATTTTAACAGTATGTAGCATTTTTGTTCAACAATATCTTTAGCCACAACAGAAGATTAATATATTTATACAACATTTTGCTTAAGCAATATTTTTTATTGCACTTTGTTCAAGCTCTGTTTGACACTAAAAACACAATATTTATTGTTCAACAGTATTTTTAACAAGCATTATTGTTCAAAAATATTTTTAAAAAATCTTCTTTTTTTATAATTATATCTTGTTGGGTGTAAAAAATTTATTGATAATACATGTATAAGAATATACAAGAAAATGGAGCCAAAATAAAAAAATCATTTTAGCAGTACATTGCATTTTGGTAAAGGTCTCTTTGACACAAAAAAAACACAGTATTAATTTTAACAGTGTATAGTATTTTTGTTCAGCTATATCTTTAGAGTGTTATAAATAAATGTCAAATAACAAGAAACACAAAATTTCATAAATAAATATCAGTGGCATATAGCATTCTTGTTTGAGAGGTAAAATTTTAAATAATTATTTCACCAGAAAGGTATATAGCATTTCTGTTCAACAATCTCCTTTACTGTAAGTGTTCTATCTCACACTTATAACATAGAAATAAAAACCTTCAAACACGCACCATAATTTCAAAAGATATGATTCTGCCGTAGGCCAATACAGCATTTAGAGTTTTCTGTCCACTGTACATATCCACTGTAATATTCCTTCAATGCTTAATCCTTCCTTAATCCTTAATTATGCTTATTCCTTCAATTAATAAGCCTTCATGCATTTGCCTCAGAGGCATGCTCAACTTCAACTTCATTACTTTATGCTTCAAAATAAATTTTCATTGCCAAATCTAGCTCAGAATGTCACAATGCGCGTTGTATTACGATATCTGCCCTCCTCCACGCCCTACTCCACGTCTCCAAATTTGCACATGCGCCCACACCCCTCCCCACTTACCTCAGAACCCTCTCCCCGCCGCTTTCGCTTTCCCGCCCGGCCACCGAAACGACATTGAGGCCAATTATTTATAATTGTTCTAGCCACCGGAACTACACACAATCAAGGTAGTGTGTCGTTTCGGTCCTTTCCATTGTTCTCTTGGATTGTGTCGTTTTGGTCCTTCCTTTGATGTGTGCGCGTGCGAGTCGGTGTGGGGAGAGGTCGGTGTGGGGAGAGGATATGATGTTATATTGCTCCC
>JAQIWG010008005.1:0-11793 GCA_034695025.1 Chamaedrilus cognettii | reverse complement strand
ATACAGGCCTGAGTTGCACTTGAATTGCTTGATTGAAACGATAGACACCCCTAAGTAGACCTATTTCAACTCCGATTTACACGCAATGTTTTGACTATTAAAGAACAATTTACAGTTTGCAATGTTGCGCATTGGACCAATACAATTACAAGTTACAATCGTCCACGCTTAGCTTAATTGGCAACTATTTTCCTTAAAATACGCCACGATTTTGAGTTTCTTACCTTTTCCAATGACGTCGCGATGTAACGACATCGCTCTAAAACGCAGCGCTACGACGCGCCGTGTCGCGCCGTTGACAACGGCTGCATCGATCTACGTCTAACTGTAACAGGCCGCCACCGAATGGCGTAGGGAAGCTTTGGCTCTGTAGTACCGCTGCTGTCGTTAGCAACCGTTATTAGCAGGGCCCCCGCTATGGCGCAGGATTGCGGGATCCCCCCTCTCCCTCCCCCCAAGAATGAAAAGCCGCCCTAAGATTAGGATGAAGTGGGGCTAATCTTTCCCGCAATTTTGATTTTAATCCCTAAAGTGGGATTCCCCCAAGTATGAAAAGACGCCCTAAGATTAAGATTTGGACCAAGGGGAAAATCTTCCCCTCAATTTAGAATCCTGCCCCTAAAGTTCTCAGTAAGATGAGCATGGCTGAAAAGGTCTCCGACAGCACCCCCCCCTCCTCCCACCGCTCATGAGTGCTGGATTGGAGAGAAAAAGTATCGGTGAAAATTCGACCTTCACCCGCTCGTGACTTTTGCACGGAAAAGAAAAAATCCCGTTTGATTTCTGTCAAATGTCAATTATGTTGAGCAACAGGGGGCCGCTACCCTCCCTGGGTCCCCTCCCTCTCCCTCCCTAAAAAGATATATTTGAGCGAGCACTGGTCATTAGTCAATATACACGTACAGAATGTCGTGTATAGCTAGCGTCTAAAATCTAGGCTCATAAACTTCACCGCACAACACGCTGCATGCCCCAGTTGCTGTGACCTTTCGAGAGTTTGTAACATAGAGGGGCAATTCAACACCATTATAGGTGCCCCAGGGGCACCCTAGGAAGAAAAAATGAGAGGGTGGGGCAGTAACTCACTGAGCCTCGCCCCCTATTTGTCAAAAATGTGTCTTTTTAAAAATGACCTTCAGAAGAGGCTTTAGGCTAGCCCTTTAAGGCCCCTCTTCCCTCCATGCGCCCTGATCTGTTTCCTTATGGCTCAATTTGTTAATGTTCACGATGGCTAAGTGAAACCTGGGAATCAAGAGGAACAATAATTTAATCCCAGGGCATCTTTCAAGTAAATTTGACAACAGTATATTCTTAAAATTTATCCAATTTATACAGAATTCCAGACATACAGTACTACAGCTATACAGAATAAACTTTACCAGTGAAAATTGCACTTTTACTAGTGCACAAATCGAAATTTAACTGCACACTAACACAGGCCTACGCTCTGGTTTTGATTTATCAATTAGAACTATTTTAATTTGAATTATTTTCAATTACAAAGTATTTGAAGCAACCAGTATTTGAATCTGGCATTGCAATTCAATTTTCGTTCTTCTGTTAAGCGCATTTTTTTGTTTTCATTTTGCGTTGTTCTCCCGCGGTATACTGTCATTAAACTGACTAATAAAATACATTCTACTTGGCGCCTATCTTTTTTATCGTTATCTTCTCCTATCCGATTCATATTTTTGATCATATATTTGTAAGTTATTTACTTATTTTTTTTTTTGCGTGATGATGTCGTGTTCCTTTTTGAGGTGAGTAAAAGCTATTCATATACATGCAGGCTATAATATACAATGTTATTATTTATTATTGATCACTCCTAGGACTAGGTGAAACACGGGTTTCTAACAACCAATGGGAATACAATTAAATTTTAACGTAAAAGGTTGATGCAGAAATTTATTTAAAGTACAACGATTCTTTATATCGACACTGGTGCCTCTCAGTAAAGGAGGTCTTTGGCAATCACTGTGTACACGAGACGATATTATAGCAAAATATATATTGATAGGCCTATTTAATATATATACAAAAATAGGGGGCCGGCACGAGGGGCAGGGGGGCAAATGCCCTCCAAGATAAATCATGGAAGGACAACTCCCATTAACTCCGACTCTTAATTAAATGCCATTTTACCTATCAAAACCCTTTATGACCCCCCAGCAACAAAATTATGAGACACAAAGCTCCCAGCAAAATTTTACTAGTTCCCTCCAGCACTTTAAAAATTAGGCCTAATTAAAATTGTAAGAAGTGCATTAAAAAAGTTTTTCACGCTCATTTCGTTCACGGAGTATATATTTTTGCACAATCTCGAAAGTATTTCAGATTTTTCATCACTATGTTAGACATGAAAGAGTGCTACATTCGCTTAGACAACTGATAGTGTAATTGTTTAAAAATGCATGCCCCTCTTATTGGAGTGGAGCAATGGATCCTCCTGAATGGGAGAGAAAAATTGCTTCTGGAACGAAGCAAGCTCAAACATTTTTTTGGTGCTTTTTTCACCAATCCGAGGAATAAGAGGCACAGATTCCGAAGTCAAGAAGATAGATTATACGCCCCCCCCTCCATCAACAGCTAAATAGTGCCGGAGCCCCTAACAAAACCAATCACAAATACACAAATACACAAATACAACACATATGATCTGACTCGCATACATAAAACATATGCCAGAGAAACTCAAGATCATCATACATCTAATTATTTAATTAACTCGCGTTAATTGGAAGATAATTAGAGTTAAACAGTAGCCCACATGGCAGTAATTATTGCAATGAGATCACAGTAAATTTGTATGCAAAATGCTGCATCATTGATGAATGCTCGCTTCTTATAACTTTTCTTAAGTTCTTTAAGTTTTCTTGCAAGTTTTCTGCTTAAAAAGCTTCCATATAAAAAATGATATTTTTCAAGTGGTTTTGTTGCACAACCCTCTTCATTTTTTGATGGATACTGGCCTGAGCAGTAGTCCTAGGCAAAAGAAAGTACACAATGAAATTCATTGATCACATTTACTGTACAGGCCAGGGGCGGATCCAGGATTCGTTGGTGGGGGGGATGAATATCTAAAGCTTTGTACATGTTTACTATATATTCCCTCCGAGACGAACTCACAACCGGGGGGGGGGAGGAGGGAGTATTGACGGAACTTTACTGTGCCACAACGATCCAACTCTATTCAAAACCACGTTTCCAGACCATCCTTCTCTTAGATTTAACTTATTATCTTTACCTTCATTTCATAAGATTTCGTGCATCACACATTTTTACACAGCTCATTGTTACATCTGCCACTGTTTTATCAACAATTATTTTACCACAAAAAGACACTCTATACTGGTGGGGGGATGCATCCCTCCATTGCCCCCTGGATCCATCCTTGGTACAGGCTACAACTGTTGGTCGAGTTATATGTTATTTCTTCACTAATTTTTGAACCTGTGCAAAAAGCTAAACCTATTAACGCAGCCAACCTTAACAAGAGAGCTAAGTTTGAGCAAGTATTCATTGTTTTTATTTTTAGTATTTGTATTTGCAGTGATTTTTTTTAAACAAGGCAAGTGTAAATTTGAGCAATCCTCCGGGAAAACATCACAACACAAAAAATAAGCTTAGAGCCTCTCGACTTCACCATTGACTATAGGCCGTAGTATCGTTTACTTTGGTAATTAGCCTCTATAAATAATATAACAATGATCCACTAGCAGTCAAATCTACAGCCGAACGTTTCATACGACCATACCTGTGCCATCAACGAATCGCATCAAACACATCACACAACCACAGCGCATCATTTTTGTAAGCAACTGGAGAAAAGATCCATGCCTAAACGATAACTTTTACTTCAGATAGCCCAATATCATTCTGATATCAGATATCATTCTGATATCATTCAGATATCATTCAGATATCATTCAGCTATCATTCAGCTATCATTCAGATATCAATCCGATGCCCCATGGCAGTCTGAAAACTAGTCCAAACGTTACATTGTCAACATGTTTATGATGTACATCAAATTCACATAGAATAGCCTGTACTGAATTTAGTCAAAATAACAAGTAAGATTTTCTATAGATAATAATGTTATAGACAATAATCACACTCAAACGATAGAAATAGCAGTGAAAACTGGCAGTATATTGTTAGCATTGCATATTGTAAACATTCCTACAAAGCATTTCATGTGGCAAAATTGTGCACGTTGGGCCCACTTAACAACTTGCACCATCAACGTATTTATTTTAAGATTGCTGAGATTCGAACTGACTACATCCGTCCCAGTAATGGACCGCTATGCCACCACACCCCCTCCTACCCTTTTCTTGCTTGATAGCCACTAGCTTAGGCTAATGTCATTGACACCCTGGGCCATAGGATGAATTTTATTGTTGGGGGCTGGTGTTCAATTTCGGCTTGCCATCCGCGTCTGCAGTAGTCGCGAACGGGGTGAGGGGGGTATTAGAGGGGGGTTGCTGACTAGATTTTTTCCCTCCTGTGCAAAAATCGCGACCGTGGGAGGGGGAGGAAGAGTGTTGATGAAAATACGTGATGCCACAATTAAAAGTGCTTGTTCTGTTTTCACACTCTGCAAAAGAAATTAAACAAAACAATATCAAATGAATATAATAAAATCAAAGGGTGCCTGAGTTTGAATTTAAATGGAAAGCAGTACACGCCGTATAAAGAATTAAATAAGGGCCGTAGGCTTAACTTCGTTTCAGGGGGCTGGGGTTAAATTTTTCCTACTGTCCAGATACTCACGACCGAGAGGGTAGGTGGGGACAAAGCTTATTCGCCAAACTTAGCACTTAATTTGCCAAAATACATGCTTTTTACAACAAATTCGGAAGAGGATGTAATTTCGGGAGGGTTTTAAAATTTAAATCAAAAACTTACCAAGTCAAAAGCAAAAAAAATCTTAGTTTTTTTATTTTGGGACGGGTTTTAACCCTAAAATCCCCCCCAGTCTACGGCCCATAACTAAATCTAAATTTAGAAAATTAATACTCAAGTTAATTCATTCATCACAATAACGTGGTAAGATGCGGCTAAAAAGGATGATTTTACAAAGTTCAGCAAATAGGTTCTGCTCCGTTCTAAACCGTAAATAGTTTGGTTAATATAAATAAATATTCACAGAATATAACATACAACAGTAATTCTTTGGATTTGACCATATTTACAGGCCAGTTTAAGGAGCGCTTGCCTCAAAATTTTCTTTAGCAAAGATGTTATTCTGTCCAGTGTGATTTGTCAGACTTAGGGTGGTTTCTATAGACGTACCTTTGCGCCCGGCTAAGCAAAGTTCTTGCTAAGGAACGGAATTTAATGGCAGGCCTTCACTGCCATTCAAAAAAACGGCAATAAATTACGTTGATTTGAATGCAGTGACAACATAAAATATTTTGCTTGAAATCTATGACGTCACGATACATTAATGACGTCGTATATTATTTTAAATGGACTAAACAAAGAGTTATTTTGAATGGCAGTTAAGAGCCGTGAAATTGTCTCCTAAGCTAAGATAAAGGTAAAGGTGGGAGCAAAGGAACGACCATAGAATCCACTCTTAAACTCTCAAAATGGTTAGCGAATTGAAGTTTGAAACTAATGAGCGTCTTTGTCATTCTAAGATCACAATAATTATCTCATTGATATAATTATAGCAAGAGTCTATTATATTCTCGCTTTGCTATTCGTACACGATGAAAGAAATAGATCTATGTTCAGCGGATATAAAAATCCTACATTCGTGTCGACTAGCTACATTCGTTGATTTGTACACTCACAAAACAATTATAGCTCAGCATTTAACCATTTACCATTTGCTACATTTCACATCAGTCATCGATCCACTTTTCCTTGGCCTACGTCTTCAACTTTCCCCATTTTACTTTCCATTTCGAATTTTTATCATCTAAATTTTGATTTTCAATTTCGAAGAATTAATTTTTTTAATTTCTTTCTTTTCAGTCTCTCATTTCAGCATTTCTTTACACTAGCTCAAATATTTCCCAGTCTTCGCTTTAGTGGGAAGTAAACAAAATTAGCTCATTACTTGCCCACTCTGGCATTTTGGCTAACTTTGTATAGGCTTTGTGCCTTTGTGAATAGCTGAAAAATGTAATGTTCATTTCTTTCTCAATGTGCTTGTAAAAGGCACATTTTGAGTCATTATGAACAAATCTATCCTTCTTTAATCTATCGCTTACTTAGTCCCAATTGCACTAACATTACTCTCCGCATCAAGAATGAATATCCCTATAACTTGTAGTTTATAATATAAAGTCAAGTCTATTCCATCGATTATCAAATTCACCGCAAACCCATCCTATACACCACACCACAACACTCAATCAAAATATCACATACAAACTCCCCCCCCGCATCCCTCCCAATCCCATCCCTCCCACGCACCCTCCCCCTTTTCGCTTCCTTCCCATTACGCCGCCCCCCCATCGCGCGAATGTCCGTTACCGCACAAATCCTTCTGTGTGAGACTCGTGTATGCTACGTCGCCCCCCCTTGTCCTAACCACAGCGGCGCCACCGCCATTTGTCGCTGCCCCCGCAATCCCTCTCGCCCCCCCAACCCCCCCGTCGTACGGCGTCATCAGCTGCTGCGCGGCGGCCGCAGTCGCCACCGAAGCCGGAGTGCGATTTTTCACTGAACAGCGTTCGCTTTCGACCAACCGCCTTTTTAGTCGACACATGTGAGCGAGCAATATGACGATGATGATCACGGAAAGAAGAAGAAGCGCACCAAGGATGATGGAGCTGATGTCGAAGAGGGATGAGCCAAAGGCTGCGGCGGGGCGGGAAGGCGGAGCTAGGGCGGTGGAGGGAGGGACTTCGTCGGAGGATATCGCGGGGGTGGGAGGAACTTGAGCGTCGTCGAGGGTCACGGCTGAAACTAATGTTTTAAAACATGCGTAATCTAAAGGCGTGATTTGGTGTGGATTTCAAAGAAGTATCGAAAATACGCCACAAAATTATATTACAAAGACACCGCGGCATAATAAATGTGTTTGTATGAGCATCCTGATGATTTATTCGCTCTTGAGATTGTCAACACAACGAGGTTCGTAGGAATTAGAAAGTCTAGCGCGTTGTTCTGCGAATTTAATAATTTCTAATAGTTTAGCAACCATCGCTTTAGTTTGCAGACGACTACTATTTAATACTACTTACTTACCACTACTTTCATAAGAGCATTTTTATCCCAACAACCCTTACTATCAACCCCCAAAAATCTTTTCAAAATTCTATGCCCTCATACATACAAAAACACTAGTTTTCCATTACCAAAAGCGTCAAACACCTCTTACCACTGTCCTTGACGTAAATTTCCCACGACGCGTCGTAGTACGGCCTCCCGCGGATGCTGTTACTCGCGATACACTGGTACGTGAGGGAGGGTTGAACGATGATCGTGTCGCCCTCTGAGATCTCCCCCCCGGGGTGGACGAGCCACCGGTAGGCGGGCCGGGGCTGGCCGTCAGCCTCGCAGGTCACCGACTTGCCGGGGGTGAGACGGGTCCCGTTCATCTTCAGGCGGATGTCGCGCACGGGGTCTGCGCAGAAAATCGTGGGAGTCTCGTTTTCGTGCGAATACTAGTGTAATACTATGCAGAGTTCAGGTTAGGCCTCATAAAATGGGCGTAGCGTTACGCATCCTTGTTATAAAACAGGCGTCGTTTAACGCCTAAGCCTTTGGAAAAAAGAGTAGCCTAGAAAACCGGTTAAGTTTTCTTTCGCCGCGCCACTTCCCTCCATGCGAGAACTCGCGACGGGGTAGGGGGGCGGGGAGGGGAGGGGGTTGCAGATAACTACTAAGACTAAGATAAGCCGATACTAACTTAAAATTTCCTTCTTTCAATGGGTGGTGATAGATGTATAGTATTTCAGTAGGCCTATAACATTACAGAAAAATCGACAAAAATATCTACTATCTTACACCGGCAAACCTTACGCCACCGGTCACGCTAAAATATATTTTAGTAAAAAGCAGCATTAAAAGCAATGGATATAAAAAACGAATTCGTGAACGAAGGAAATAATGAATCCTATAACGCGTCAGGATATTAACCTCGGCGATGATTATCGGCTAGCGACACTCGTGCGTTTAACGGCACTCTGGTGGCAGTTATGAAACAGAACGATTGAAAGATAGAACTATTGATCGCTACAGCTGCAGCCTACTTAGCCGCGCCATATTATTAGCAAAAAGTAGGTGTGAGGGCCTACTTGCATCTATTATGTAAGATTATTATCAAAAAGTGGGCCCAACGTGCACAATTTTGCCACATGAAATGCTTTGTAGGAATGTTTACGATATGCAATGCTAACGATATACTGCCAGTTTTCACTGCTATTATCTATTACATAAGATTCTATTCGTCGAAAAATATACCTACATCTTAGAGTTTGGCATAGGCGTTCAATGTTCATCTTTTGGGAAATACTCCCCTTTCGCTTGACCTCGTTGCCTCATGTGTGAGCGTTGTCTGACCCGCATATTGTGTTTGTTTCCAGCAAACCATGTGGGAAAAAAAGAAAAGAGAGCAACACGAGATTAATAAAAAAGAAAAAGCAGCCCACTTACAGACGACACGTATTTCGTAGGTGGTACACGTCGCTTCCGGAGAGTTCTGTGCCGCGCCGGGCCGCCGTTCCCCCACCGGCTGCTCGAACATCGTCCTGCAACAGCGTTGTGAGTGTGACATTTCGTGGTAAATTGTGTTACCCATGGCCTGCACTGGGTCGTGAAAAAAATTGTAAAAAAATGAGTTAGGACTTTTTTTTCGCCAGGGCGTATTTTTTTCCTCCAATTTCTTATACATTGCTCCCTTTGGTTGCACTGAAATATATCAAATTTATATTGCTCCGTTCATCGCCATAGAACCAGTAATTGAGCTTCTAAGAGCGAAAGATGAATAAAAAATTCGCCAAGGGCATTCACCTAATGAAAAATAAATTCGCCAACTGGTCAAAAAATAATTTTTGGCCAATTTTGGCCACTGGCAGATCAAGCCTTCTGTAATCGCCTTTTGTGGCACGTTCGGGGAACACTGGACTACATTTACGCCACCACAGGCGAATCTTACAAGCATGCACCATAGAAAAGGTATGATAAAATGAACTGTTGTACAGTTGTAGATGCACCTGCAAGTGTATCCAGGCACGGTGGGTGAGCGCGCGATCAGCCTCAGTGTAGAACTGATCTCGCCTGGACTCTCTGCCGCGGCCGCTGTGTGCTGCACGGCCTGTAACATATAAGAACTCTGCGTGAGGGGGATTTGTTTGCTGTTTGAGATGGATGTACAGAATGTCGTTGATGAACAAGTGTCGAAGCGAAGAGTTGATGTTTTTGTTTTGTTTTTGTGTAGTTTAGGGACCGTGTGTAGCACACAAGGGCTGTATATAGTCCGGTTCTGTGCAAGAGAGCCGGCACAGAACCCCTTTTCTTTAGTCGCTTTTTACGACAAGCCTGGGGAGCTCTGGGCTGCAAGCCAATTGTTTGTGCCCCGGCCTGCAGGGGTAGCGAAGAGTTGAGAAAAAGGCTTGGTGTTGTATGTTTAACGAACATGGTAAGAAAGGAGATATTGAGGCGGTTTGGACATGTGGTACATATGAATGAGGAAGATTGGGTACCAGCATGTAGGTATATTAAGGTGGTGGGGATCGTTGAAAAGGGGAGGGGGAAGAATACATGGAAGGAGGTCTACAGAGCGATGTGACGAGCGAAGCATGAATACACGTAGATGGAAAAGAATAGAGAGTTACTGAGGAGTTTCGTCGTGGGAAACCTCAAACCTGTGCCAGCACCGAAAAGTGGATGTAA
This sequence comes from Chamaedrilus cognettii, assembly GCA_034695025.1. Lineage (NCBI taxonomy): Eukaryota > Metazoa > Annelida > Clitellata > Enchytraeida > Enchytraeidae > Chamaedrilus > Chamaedrilus cognettii. The sequence continues at coordinate 1,932 of JAQIWG010008005.1, read as the reverse complement.
AAGATGAATGATGATGTTGTTGTTTTATGGCATAGCGGCAAACTAGAGATATTTTTGTGCCAAAAGCGAGAAAATATAAAAATTGCCCACACATTCGATAGCACCGGCAAGTCTTAATTCAAATGAGTCAAAGAAGCGTAAAGCGACACGAATAAAAAACAATCCGTACCAAACCGCCTTTTTTGTTGTCTAATGCGTTAATGTTCATGTTTTCAAAGACGTTTACGCCCTAATGGGGACAGCTGGAGCTGTGTTTTTACAACTGTATGCCCTTCCTGACGTCAACCAAATAAACAATTATCTGGCACGGGTTAGCAGCTAGCGACACTTGTGTATTTAACGGCCTTGCTGAAGGGCCTGTAACGCATGGTTTCGTAGTTGCCGGCGCAGGGACTCGAACCCAAGTCCTCTGGACTCAAAGTCCAGTAACTAAGAGGGATAGCGAGAATAACAATAGCAGACCTGGCTTGAGGCGTCCAACCAGGTCTGACGCGCGTCCGCAGTGGTGCGAAAGCCGGCGAGACGGCAGGAGAGGGTAACGAGCTCCCCCTCTTGGATTTCACCGTCGGGGATGTTGTGGGAACACTGTGGCGCGGAATCTGCAAATTAACGAACGAATTACGTGGAATGAACTTAGTTATATATAATAGAATTTTACAGGATAAATAGTCATGATATAAACCAGGGTCGTGGACTAGAGAGAGTTTTTGGGGTTGAAATCCCCTTCGAAATAGGGCAAAAATTTATTTTGTTGTTGTTTTTGAAATAGAAAGTATTTCCCAAAATGTTCAGAACCCCGCTCGAAATTTTTAACCCTCTCCCCGAAATTGTTTTCAGGCAGAATTCGTAAAGAAACATCGAATCAAACTCAATGAAATAATAATAATAATAATAATGAGTTAAGAGTCCGTTTCAGCGTCAAGGGCGTCAACGGGGACCCGAATATCATAGAAATTTAGGTAGAAATATCAATGATCTCACAATGGAGACAAAAACATCCTCTTTGCAGTTGAAACAGGATAGAAGGAGCAGAACAGATGCAGAAGAGGTAAAGATAGTGTCAGCATAAGGCTACAATTGAGTCCAACAGTAACTAGTGAGTTTGTAGCAAAGACTAGGGAACACAAGACCTGGTTCCAGCATTAGCCAGAGAGCTCATTAGTCGACACCAAACACACTCGGTTCATTCATTTTAAGCCATCAGTGCAGGTCTAGAGACTACACCCTCACGCATCAGCGAGAGCCTGCAAGCCATTCGCTATATAAAATAGAGTGGAAAGATGGCGACTTTAAGGAGTCATTTCTGTCAACGCTGCCGCCAGCCACTGCCAGGTCTTGTCCTTGGTCTGTAGTCTTTGGTTTATAACCCACTTCGAGTTTCGAAGGAACGGCTTTGGGACCTCTTTTCGCCCTACACAATTCTGCAATAAATACGGCGTGTGTTCGAAATCTAGATGAATTTGTATTTTATTATGCTACAGGACATGTTAGCTAGCCCACTCAGCTCAAGAATAACGTCTCTTCTTGCTTATAGAATATTCTGCCTCAGTCGTAGTATACTGTCCAGAGTCTATAATCAAGTAAACAATGCTGCCATTATTTTTCGCAGCAACTGATATTATATATAAATACTATTTTATCTCAAAGCACGCCTGTAACTGCACAGACTGCGCTTCTAAATGCACAGGCTGCGAATAACAGAGAATTCTTGTAGCACGTCTAGATTAAACCAGTTTGATGCGTAGTATCAACGTGGCATTGAACTGCTGACTAACGAGTCAAAAGGTTGAAAGTCCTGGGGCTATACGATAAGATGGATTGACAAGACTTGACATCGGGTCATTTCAAGCCCACGGTGTTACTATTTAGTTAGAGTTGAGTTAACGATCGACAAGTTAGATTCGCATCGATATTCAACATTTTTGCTGCTGT
>JAQIWG010008004.1:0-11794 GCA_034695025.1 Chamaedrilus cognettii | reverse complement strand
CGGCAAAAGATTTCGAGTCACTTCGTGCACTCTTGGCAAAGGTGCTTAATTTCGTCAGCCCTGCAAATAATCATCCAATATGGTGGAGTGCAGTAGAGAAGTTGAAGTTGAAGTTAAAAAGGGCACACGTGGAAACTGAGAAATTCCGTCCCAAAGTAAGATACATGTAGGCTACCAGATCGCACTTCTTTTCGCAGAGTACGTGCTGTTATCACCGCGAATTATTTTCGCTCATTACAATTAATGTATGTAGTACGTGGACTATGATGGAAGAAGCAATGGACGTGTAGATGAAGGGATCAAAGTGGGAAGCAATCAGTTGAAAGGCATTTGATTTCCAGACGATCAAGGAATGTTTGCGATTTTGCGAATACTGAAAAGGGTTGCAAATTATTGATACTGGATAAATTAAATGATAGAGATAAAACATATGATATGAAGATAAGTGTGAAGAAAACAAAGGTTATAACAAGAAATGCTAATATATGCTAGAAGCAAAATTTTAACCCCACAAATCGTGTCCTTTGTGCTTTACATATGAAATGTAGAGATTGACTGAACTTCGCTGAAGTAGCCTATGACACTATTATTTGAAACTCGGCTTGGGATAGAGAAACTCTATGCTAATTACTACGGGCTTGGAGATTGAGAATGGATATTATTATTATTATTATTATAACTAGGAAAAAAAAATTATTAGAAAAAAATTGATTTAGAATCGACGTTGACTGTGGTCCAGAAGTTGTTGAGATAAAACATTTGACTTCTCATGAAACTTCCAAAGTCGATTTTGACCCACTTCACCTCGATAAAATTTAACCAAATTTTATCCAAATGAGACCTAAGCCTACCTCTGGACCAAAGTCAACGATTCTAACTCAAATTTAAATTTTTACTACGCATGCGGGATTCAGATTTGACTAAAAAGGTATCTGTTTCGTTTAGGAGCACCCCCGGATCCACAAAATTGGGTAGTCATCATAAAATCCTTCCCCGAAACCAGATTCCGGGGGTCAAATTTGACCCCCAGAATCTGGGGGTCACATATATGCAGTATAGGCTATTACAAAAAGTAGTGAACCCCTGCAGAAATATTCAGTAAGGTATCAACGTTAGCTATTAATTCAGGGGCGTCGATTTTATCTGTAGCATTTCCAATGTAAAAGGCCTAACTTTTTAATAAAAAGGCCTACACACAACTGTGTTATGCAACATAGTCTGTGCAATCCTTAAAGTTGGCGTGTAAGATTGGCCTGTATGCTAGGCCTACACTTCCGCACCACATAGGGAGGTGTTGCCGTGATCCGTACGTCTCCTTGCACCTCCGAACGCCTCCATACGCTCCGTACGGTAATTATAGTAGCATACTAACGAAAATTTACACGTTTACAAAATGGTACTGGATGCTGTTGCAGATTACTAGGAATAGGCCTTGTTTGTCGTGCATCGCAAATTCGGAAAAGCTACGCATTTTTTGCACAACAACGCTGAATCCTAGCTGCGTCGTACCTCTAATTTTTCGATTAGGGATCTAATGTTTGATATTATATTTTCTAACGCCCTAATTTTCTTCCTATCTTATTAATAAACATTATCGTATGACGCAGTCATAATTTACGGTCGGCAGCGATAACATTGTACCAAAGCGGTATATCCCTAGATTCTAGATATGTCGCCAAAAAATATCCCTACATTGCATTTTTTTCAAAAGTATCCCCAGCATCAATTATAAAAAGCGTCATTTCCTACTAAATGATAATCCACAAAATATCCCTTGAGTTGAAAATTATTAGATCCCTAAATTACTAAACTCAAATATGCCTAGAATCGAGTTATGTATTCCAAACCGCGATACCTCGGCTAAATTCTACTTCCGCCACAGTAACCACTACGCGTCCATTTCTGCTCATTAAACTATATCCACGCCTCTAGCGATTTGTTGAAAAAATGACCAAAAGTAGAGGAGCTACTACCATTGTCATAGACGGTAAGAAAGTTGAGCAATTCAACTGTTCAAATATCTTGGAGCATGGATTACGGAGGATGGGAGATGTGAAGCAGAAATCAGGAAGATATATGGATGGCCATGGATATGCTTTTGACAAGAGAAAGGAGCTTTTGACCAAAGGGCTTAGCAGGAAAGTGAAAAGAGGAGCGTGAAGGCAATGCATGGTTTGGTCTATGTGCACTCTGTGGTACTATAGCATAGGCTACTGCTATGAAAATTGAACACTCACGAGGGAGGACATAGCCCAATAACTTAAGAAAAATAAAAGCATTTGAAATGTGGATATGGAGAAGATTGAAAAAGATTTGCTGGACTGAGAAGATCACGAATGAAGAAGTGTTGAGGAAAGTGAGGGAAACATGGACTAAGGTGGAAGTGCACAGATCTAGTCAGAGAAAAGAAAAACTGGATTGGACATTGTGTTAAGAGGAGAGGAATTGTTGAGAGGAGAGGGATTGTTGAAAGATATGATGGAAGGAAGAATGGAGGTCAAGAAAGGTCCAGGAAGGCTACATGTCGGAATGATACTACCTGCTTGAAAAAGAATCACATGCAGATATAGAGAGAAGAGCCGATGATCAGCTAGGGTGGAGGGTTTGGACACCAAAGACCTGCTATTTGGCAGAGCAATGAAGAGAGAAAACCGTTAAGGTGGCCCGTTTGTGCCAGGATGAAATATCCTTTTTAAAGTCGACTTTTAAAAGTCGACTTTTACAATGCTATTTCTTTATAGCATTAACGGGCCACCGTGGACAGTATATTACTACTTTGCTAAATTTTCGATAAATCCTAAATTTTCCTCTCTGGTCACATTTTCATCTAATTTCTATTTTACAAAAAAAGTAATTAATTATTACCGTAGCCTTTGAAATCTTCATACTGTCTTGTATGGGCTGTGTATGATTAATAATTAGGGCCCCTCACTCAGTAGAATGATTACTAATGACCCGGTCCAATGCAGAGCGGCTGCAGTTCGACCTCATCTCTGACGAGCTGTTCGGGGGACGGTCCGCGCAGTTCGTCGATCGTTGAGGACCAGTTGATGATGGTGCGGCTCATATCCATCAACTACATCCGCGTGCCGAGCATCATCCGCCGTATACGCGCCATGTCGACGACCATCTTTCCCCTCGCCTGGCTCTCCTGTCTGCTCGGCTGCATGTTCGCCACTTTGTCGCAGAGAAGCCAACCGGATTTTCCTCGTCTGCGATTGGACGGGCTCTATCAGGTGGCCTTGAATTTTAGATGTTGTTGTAGTTTTACTCCCTTGCAGGGAAAAGGTGATGCCCCATTTCACCAGCTGATGGTTGCTGGTGGTGGTTCCACTGTATCTGGTAGGCATCGTAGGAACACTTGCGGCTGACGAATTTAAGGGTTTAAACCACCCTTGCCAAAGGGTGCACGAAGTGACTTAAAATCTTTGCCGCGGCCGGGATTCGAATTGACAACTGCCGCACTCGTAATCCGAGACTGCGACTTGGACCACGTGGCCACAATGCTTCGTCCTGCCCTATGGTGGCAGCCGGGGCTGTTAGACACAGTTTAATGTCATGTCCGGGGCAGATCTAGAATTCTAAATATTTAATTATAGTTGTTTCATCTGTGATCGTATTGGCCACCGTGCAGAGCTGGAAGTGGAGTACGTATACGAGTTAGTGCAATTTACCCTGGGGGCACAGCACTGTGCGACATTTGAAGAAAGTACCTGGCCTGGCCTGTGTCAGGGGTCCGTCCAAATGCCGCACTGGACTGAATGGGCCTCATGGGTCTTCACGGGCGGCCCGAGTAACACACGAGCGGCGTGGGTACCACATAGGACTTGGCCTATTGTTTAAAGTTCAAGAAGTGTTGCATCCTGAGCCTATGCTTTGCATTGAGTGTTGACGACTACTGGCACTAATGACGCTATGGGAAGGTCGCCAATATTGGCACTATATTTAAATGTTGCATGTAAAATAACAGTTTTTATTTAGAACATTTGTCCTTGAGCCCCCATTAGTTTTCTGATCTTTTAGACCCCTCTATTCACATCCGCCTTGGTCCCGTGAGGTACTCGTCCGGTCCCGTGCAACCTGTGCGGTATTTAGATGGACGGGTGGCCAGTCTGCACGCTCCAATTTAATTCAAGCTGACACGTACCTATCTAGCTATCTGGCACATCGCCACATAGTCAGGCTTTAAAAAAAAATCTGTGTTGGAATACAGGCTACGACTCTATTGTAAAATTATCTAATGTTATTGGCTAACGTAATAGTTGAGGCTTTCAAAAATATGTATCAGATTTTTTTATCTATTGCAAACAATTTTGAATGATGCGATTTTGTACCTTTGCGTGGGCATATCATGTTTAAAAAACTGAGAAAATGTGGATATTTTTAGACTTGACAGGGCTTTGTAATTAACTTCGTCACTTTACTCAATTAGTTGTTTTTACTGATAGACGTAAACGTTATTTGATACAATTAACAAAAATTGTTAAAAGGTTGGTAGGGTTGATTTTCGTCTAGTCACTGTAATCAAATAAAATTCCTCAGACAAGTCTGTGTTTTCGAATGGCTCAAAAGTCATCATTATAGTCCAGTTTTATCTAAATTATCAAATTGAGCAAATAATGCTAGACGTTCAGAATTACACTGATTATTCAGAATTGATGTGCGGATTGTGCCCAAAATATGAAAGCGTGTTTTTCTGGATCCTTTGTAGTTGCATGTAGTGGGTAATGTACATAATCGGTTATAACACTGCTGCCAACAGTCACACGCCACACTGCTGCCGCTGCTTGGCTTTGTGCCCGACCCCGTGCTCTACCCCCACGCCCACCACCAGGACCAGGACCTCCCGGTCTTTGTCATCGCTGTCGGGTCTGACGACCTTCACAGCTTTCATCGCTTTCTCGGCTCATTCCGCCTCCACTTCAACCAGAAACGCCTGCTCGTCTACGACCTTGGGCTGACCCCAGAGGAACGCAGTTTGGTATCGTGTCCTCTCTTCCTGGTGTTAATGGTCAAGAGTTCATTTTAGCCCTGATGAAATCGGCTTAGCATTACGCCTCATTTGTGAGAAAGTTGCGTCGTCCTATTCCTGTGCCTCTGAAAAGGGAGTAGCCTATGTTTTTAAAAAGGAGTAGCCTTCTTAACCGATTTTAATGCGTAATGCTATGCCTACCCGTTTCAAATTAGGCATACGAATTTAGAGAAAACCTTGTTTTAGGAGTATTGCGCCTACTAAAATTACCCCTGCTAATGGTGGTGATTTCATTTGCGAATGTTGTGATAACGTTTCATAAAATTTGACTACCAGTACTGTCATCTTTTCTTTTTGGAATCTTTTTTTTTTGAAGAAATGGCAGTACAAGATCACAGTTAGCAATCGGCATAGTAATAAGTAATGAAGTAATAAGGGCAGTTAAAGAAGGAACGCATTCTCTGTGACAGCCATTGACAAAAACAAGACTTGTGTCAATGTCTATGTTTGTACTGCTCTTAGTATGACATCAGTAAACGGCATAACATTATATTTCAAAAATGACACAAAAATGCATGGTAGAGCTTGCATCGTTGTATTGCCTTCAATCTGACTTACTTTGGTACCGGTACTGAATGAGTCTTATTTTGTTGTAAGATACACGTGAATGTATGGAGACAATGTATTCATGTATTCCTGTATTCATGCAAGCAGCTGGTTGATTTTTTAAGAGGAGTCTGAGTCATTTATATTTATGAATTGAAAAATGTAACGATATAATAATGCGTGATTCGTTAAATTTAATCTATTAATGATGTATATTGTAATATATTGTATATTATTGATATATATTAGTGATAATAATCTATCGTTAATTTAATATGTAGACTGACGTCACTTGTAGATGCATTTTTCTTAAGTTTTGCGGAATATTTAGACTGATGTCAAGAGCTTTGTTTAGACATTTTTACAAGTTTTTTCAGAGTAATTCGCTAGAGATAATTTTACCGATAATTGATAATTTGGGGCGTAAGTTTCGTGTAGAGAAAATTTCTAGCTGGGTCATTTGGCTCAAAACACTAATTATAGCTTACTGTGTACTGCTGAATCTGTCTGTTGTGTGTTGAGGTGCGTGGCACGTGTCAGTGTCTGGTGTGTGACGTCTGTTGTGTGTTGAGGTGCGTGGCACGTGTCAGTGTCTGGTGTGTGACGTCTGTTGTGTGTTGAGGTGCGTGGCACGTGTCAGTGTCTGGTGTGTGACGCCTGTTGTGTCTCCAGGTGCGTGGCACGTGTCAGTGTCTGGTGTGTGACGTCTGTTGTGTCTACAGGTGCGTGGCACGTGTCAGTGTCTGGTTCGTGACGTCCACTGGACAGATTATCCAGAGCATGTCAGGGACTTGACACTCAAAGCTTATCGGCCATTGCTCATTCAGGTAAAATGTACTAAATTTGTTGCTTTTGTGGTTATTATTTGAGAATTGTTTTTGTGTGAATGGATATTATTGATATTATATATAGATCTTTTATTTGCATTAAAAGAAGCAGAAATATAAGCGCAACAATAGAAATAATTACGAACATCGACTATTACAAAAAATGTTCAAAAATGGTGAGCAAATGGGTAACTGTCAAAAAATTATGGTCATACAGTATATGCTACTAGCAAACCATATAATTAGAATGTAAACCAGGCTTAGTTCCATTAGCAGCATACGCTGTACTCATAATAGTCAGATCTATGACGATGTCACTTCACCCTGAAATGCGTTGTCGATAGTGCGGAAGAAAGATTGTTTAATAAAAAAATGAAAATAAATATTATGCCTGCAATAGGAATTGTAGAGATCTTTTGCTCATATTGCATGTATTGAAGGAAAAAGGATCTTGGGTATGAACCAGGGGCCTCATTCACGTACATTTTGTAAGATTGTCTTAAATTTTATCCTAACTGAAATTTTAAACAGCAAAAATCCATTCGCCGCCGTGACGTCATCATTCTGTTCGCACTTGACAGTGCAGAGTTTACAATAAAAAGGATAAGATTTTCTTCAGACAATCGTAAGACTAAGATTGTCATAAGATCGCTTCCTGAATGAGGCCCCAGATTTGTTTGGCATAGTATTGACGGAGTTGTTAATAGAATAATAGTGGAACAGTTCCAGTACTTATCAATAAATTAAGGTAGATGTGCAGTTTTGTGCGCGACTTGTGTATACTTTTAGATGTAAATTTTGTAGCATAGTGGAGAATTGTTTTTTCTTGTTTTTTTGATGGAATCAGAAATCAATAAAATTTATAGTTTTCTGCTTACAAGAGCAGTTGTTTATAAACAGCATTCGTGGTAAGAATGCGGGCCTTCAAATTCCTTAAATTCCAAAAATTTCTTAAATTTCAAATTCCTGAAGTTGAGAAACCCCCTTATGACTTTTCCTTCAAGGAATCAAGACTGTCAAGTATTCAAAGGGGCCGTTTAAAAAAAATTAACTTTGTCACCCTCGTCCCTCGTAAATCATTTGTCCTGTTACATGTATTTTGACCACTGTCAGCCCTGGTTTCCTTCTTCCATGTAAATGGAAGAAGGAAAGCAGGCATGACGGTCCTCAGAATAAGTGTAATGAGAAGCAATCACGGAAATTGTGTTCCCTCCAGAATTTGAGATGGGGATGCAATGATAATTGTCCCTCATAGAATTTTGGAAATGAAAATGCACTGTTGATACTGGGATAGGAAATGAGTGTGGTCTGTTTAATATGGCGACAAAAACTACGGAGCACTATTAGGAATGGTCTCAAAAGTGAATATTTATTGTTTGGAATGCTGTAAAAAGGAAAAAATTAATCTGAAAATGTTAATTGCAACTATTTAACTAACCAGGGTTGGTTCCTTAGCGCCATATAGCTGGATTCAGACACATAGGGCAACATCATATCATCATTTGGCACTGGTCTGACCCATGTGTATCGTTGTGCCATTGAATAACAATAAAGCGACCAAACTTGCACTGGTGAAGCTCAGTACAAGGGGCTGCTCTGTGCAGTATATATGATCCCGATGTTGCGTTGTTCCAGGAGACCCTGCAGGAGTTTGGCCTTGTGTTCTGGTGTCACCACACGATGCGCTTCAACAGCTCAGAGGCGCTACCCGCCCTGCGCGCCAAGGCCGAGAGCCTCGGGCTCGTCGCATGGCCAGCGCAAAACTTTCCCACATCGACCTACACGCACTACGCGACCTTTCGCTACCTGAGCGCCGACCCGGCGCGCTACCACTTCCACCGCATGGCTGAGCCCGACTCGGCGCTTTACTGCAACACCTATAGGTCTTGTAACGGCGGTTATTACCTTAACGGTATAGGCCGGAGTTACGTTGCGGTAATTACGTGTTGGTAATTTCTCGTTAAGGCGGTAATTACCAAAACTGACATTTATTGTGCGTATTTGTCAATGTATTGACATTTTAAATATTGTGGCTGTATATAGTCGTATCGTAGAATATGACTAAAGAGGGGAAGCGGTCTGTGCATGCCCTTCGCATAGTACCGGACTGTAATTATAGTCTTCGTTACTGCACATGGTACTCAAACTAGAATCCTATCCACTGTTTATAAATCATTTTCTATATTACGTTTTCGTTGATGGATATACATTGTTCGTTTTGTTCCTGTACAACATTGTTACAAATAATGATAAAATTGCAATTTTATACAGTAAATAATAGTTCTATTCAAAATTTTAATAAAGATGAATATAATTTCTTTCAAAAAATTTGCCATGTTAAATATTTAGACTCGTGTTGATGTTTTTTAAAGGAGATTTAATTGATGACCGTACTGTTTTATGGAGAATTAATAGTTTGTTCAAGTAGTTGATTTTCTAATCTTTGGGCTGTATCTTAATTTATAAGGTAAGGTATGCAATTTCACCCATGCTCCATTTCTGGAATGCTGTGAATGAAGTGCTTGAATGAATACCGTAGTGAATGAAATGTGAATGTGTCAATGCAGTGAATGCTTCAGTGGGAAGATTAAAACTATGATGTCCAATAGCTGCAAAATATCAGGTTTCTTTGAATAGATGAGTAGTAGGCTATTTGAGTTATCGTTTTGACCGACAACTTATGATGATTTCACATTTAAAAAAATGATAATGATTACAGTGTCACTTAGACAAAACGTCGCAATGCTGTGCGCGCAGACTGCACCACAAGCTGATGCTGCCGTGGGTCGTGTGCGCGCTCGACGTGGCCTGCATCGCTCCGCAGGGTGCGCGTGCTGCGCCGTGTAACCTCGCGCAGCGACCACGCTACCTCTATGCCGGCTGTCACCGCTATGACGCGTCGGCGTTCAACGTTCTCCTTGGTGACATGTTCTATCTTGACAATGATTACGTGGCAGCAACGCCGGCGATCTTTCAGCGAGAACTGCGCGTGCCCGCGCGTGTGAGATTGAGCGACGCGAGGTTCGGACGCGGAAATTATTCCTCGCGCTGGAACGCGCGTGACAATGCAAGGAAACGAACGCGCAGCAAGGTCATCAAGACGGAATGATTGCTTGGAATTAATTGAAAGTTAGCGTTTGTTGCCGAGTAATGTTTGCGAATTTTGTACAATTGACGAATTTGTTGTGGTGCTCCTGCAAGTCGTCAATTTAGCGCAAATAATTAAGTTCAGTTATTTTTAGAATAATAAGTTTAGGGCATGAAATTTATTGAGTGTACAGGCGTTAGTGAACTGTGTGAATTTCAAATGAATTCTGTTTGAAATGACAGTTAACCGTGAACGTAGAGAAGTTCAAATGGTGAGCATTGCTTTATCGTTGATATTAAATATTATGCTTTTGGTTGTAATGCAAACATTGAAACATTCTGTTGCTATGTTATATTTTGACTAACTGCCAACAATACTTGCCATAAGCAGTAAGTGTACTTTAAACTAGAAAGAGATCGGAATCTGAGGAGAAGCAGAAATTCGTAAGGTTTTAAACACTAATGCGAAGCCGTGGAGCTTTTCTATCCATATGAAATAAAAAATCATTTAAATATTGTTAGGTATTACTGTAATAGAAATTATTACTTTTACTTTCTATTGAAGTTTCTCGTAATTGATTTAAAATAAGGCATGTAAATTTTAATAATTGCATAACTGATGATTTTTTTATTTATGCACTTTAAACTAATTTTGATCTGCTTTAGTATCAACTACAGAATGCGCTTTGCATACTGTAGTTGAACAGAACTCAGTGGCTGAACAATAAAACAACGTTCTGTGTTCAGCCACTGAATTGTTTAGCAAGGATACATACAGCACAAGTCTTTCTCGTGCATACTAAAGTTATTCAATAGCATATAATTCTGCTGCAATAATATAAATTTATCAACAGGAATGCAGACTGTTTTAAAGAGAGTCATAAAAAAATCATTTTTGCGTTGCAACGATTAAGTTATTTCTCGCAGGGCTTGGACTGTCAATCGCCAAAATCTCGAAAAGGGATTTGTTGGCAGTTGGCGCAATATTTTTTTATTGTCTTATATATATATTGTTTTATTGTGTGTGTTTTTTTTTGTTATAGTCTGGTGCATTTGAAGGAACAGCTGACAGGATTGATTTAACGAAAAAAAAGTTAACTGGTGAAAATATTTGGTAAATCTTCTGATGAATTTGTGGTAAATTTTGTTTGAAAGCCAGAACAGACATAGGATTTCTCGGATGCTGTTCAAATCAAAAAAAGCACTTTCTCCTCGCTGTTTCGCTGTCTGACCAGATGCTCTCACACAGTTCCCATTTCTGAGAAAGATATTCTCAAACCGTCTGCATTTTATGGCATCATTGCTTTTGATCAACGTCTCAAATTGAATTAATTGATGTTTAAAAATCAATAATGGTGAGTGATTTGTTAATACTGTATTTACAATAGAATTGTTTGACATTTAATGTAAGACGATGCAATTTTTGTGAAAGTCATTTCTACTCAACGTTTCGACTAGATTAACCTATTATTAATCTCTGATTTTCCATGTACGTTATGATTAGCTTGGTTTTTCCTAATAAACTTCTCAATGAATCCAATTCCAGTACGGTACTGCTATTTCTTAAGTTGTTTGGAATTTTGAAGATTTTCTAAAAGATGCACAGTGAACAATTAATTATATCCTCATCGATCGGGTGTCATTCAGATCTGAATTTCCAAAGATCTACCAAATATCTTTAATACAATTATTTGTCTTGCCCGATATTTTTTAGTGATGCATCTTCGAACAGTTTGTCAAGAAAACAGGGCACAAAATGACTGTTTGAATTTTATGTATTTTTAGTAAATGATGATCTCTCGCAATGCTATAGCCTGTTGCAGTTGAGTAGTTTACCTCTTGAAAATACATATAAGTTACATCGCGCTTAGTTAGTTTTTTGGGTTTTCAGACATCACCTATTGTCGTTCTTCTTCATCAGCAGATTTGTTTCAAGTTTCAACGCGTATATTCATATATTCTTAAGTGCTAATAAGTACATTATAATAATAGTGTAAGTAATTCATTGTATTATTATTGTTTATGCTCAAGTTTTTGTTTTGTATTAATTGAATAATGACCATGATGACCATTGAGCAGTGGTTCTCAAATGCTGTTTGTATGCCAAGTGACCCACAATTACTTTTGATGCAGACCGCGCAACCGCTGCTGAATGGGTAATTTTGGCCCACGGCGATGTTGCTAGGCGTGCCACTGTGGCACGCCTTTTCCCGGTCATGAATTTGTTGCACAAGACAGAAAAGGGCCCAGAATGGCATAAAAGGACAGGAACTCTTAGAAATGACCTCAAAAAGTTGCGTTT
>JAQIWG010008003.1:0-11794 GCA_034695025.1 Chamaedrilus cognettii | reverse complement strand
TTAATTTGGTATCAATATCATCTTCCTAGGTTCCATAGAACCCGAGTTACAGCCTTTCGACCCAAACGGGTCGACGCGTTTTGGTCAAAGTTCGTTGACCCGTATCTCGAAAAGTATTTGAGCAAAAAAAGAAAAAAAATGCAAATAATTTTTTTTCACCAAAAACTACCACTCCACCAAATTTAAATAAAATCCGAGTCGGGTGTGGTCAGATTTTGTTCTCAACTGTGTTGATTTGGCTTGGAATGACCCTGGAGTCAAAACCGCAAAAATAACTTGCAGCAGAAATTTCATGTTTTACAAGTTACAAAATGTCATCAATGCCAAGGCGTTGGCGCTATGAAAATAAAAACTACAACTCGTTATGACCATCAAAGACAATTCCACCACCGTGTCGGCGGTGAATAGCTTCATTTTAAAACTATGCTTTGCGGGACTTACGAAATCCGTCTGAACAAGAGGCTGTCATATTACAGCAGTTTTTGGTTATAAAATTTCTAGGTTATTTAAATACAATACAAGGCTCTGTCAAAGTCTTAATTTTTCACAAATTAAATAAAAATGCTTAAAAAATTTTAAGTGAACATTTTGCTTGAAAAAACACGTTTTACCAATTTACAATGCACACTTGCCTATATCCACTTATACCCGTAAGTTGCCTACACCTAATTGGACGTTAAAACTGCATCAAATTTAATCCAATTTATCAACTGAATTTGATAGTTATGCATATTACGAGCCTGATGCTGTACTGCATTAAACTAATTCACTTAATGATGAACTTCCGCTAATGTTGTGACTAGTACTAAACTACAATATTGTAGTACTGCTGCTTCTTTTATAATTCCAATGTTCTAAGGCACCTTTGCTTTAAGTTACGTTCACACGAGTATGAAATACCACATCTATGTATCTCTCAGAGATGATAAATTTATGTTCACACGTTTATGAAATACCGCATCTGTGTATCTTTCAGAGATGAGAAATTTGACTGACAAAACTTGTAGACATCGACTCGTATTTCTCTGAAAAACTGAAACTTGGCCTTTATTGATTTGGAACAACTGAGCCATTGGCAATTTGACAAATTTACTGGTGAGATTTAGTCAAAGCTGTAATTAAGTAAAAATGAAGTAGTTCCATGGATCCGGGATCCAGAAGCAAGGTACCTGGGAACTTATCTCATGGTCAATTCAGATGAAATTTAATTTTGAAAATGTAAAAGAAACATTTTTTAGAAGAGCAAATGCCATACTTAGCACCCAAGCGGTTTGAATTACAAAATTACCACAGAAGCTAGCTTTAGGGCCTAATTAGTACATGTCCGAAGAATTTTATTCTCTAAATATTCCCATGCCTAATTGCTGTAAAATGAAAATAAATTCACATAAACAATATAGACCACCCCCCAATAAATACTACCCCGCCCCCTAGGGGCGGGGTAGTATTTATTGGGGGGTGGGGAAGGGGTAGAATCTCCCTAGCTCACTGGGCGATCGCCCGATAGCCCGATCCCCTGGCTCTAGTGGATCCACTGAACCCCTAGTTCTATTGCTAAACTCCATTAAAATGTGACTGTAACTTTGAAGTGAATTTTGTGTTTTGTATTTCAAATTTTGACATGCAGCTGCACTTACTCCTAGGACTTTGCCCCCCCCCCCCCATCCTTGGTTCATTAGTTAATTTCGAAGGGCGATATGACACATTTGGAGCCCTGTCGACACTACTACCAACCCAGTCATGATTTCTTCAGAAAGGAAAGAGAACACGTAGGTTTGAAGCTGTACTGAAAATCTGATCCTCTTGTTTTTTTACAGACACCACCCTGAATGGGTGAGTTCAACAATCACAGAATCTTGATATGAGATCTGAACCGTTACGCCCTCAACTCCCCATCAAATGACTTCCATCTGTCACAATTCCCTTCCCCAAATTTTAAAATAGATTGACCTCAATTGCATCAAAGTATGAAATTTCATCTGAGCATCCATTCCACTCACCAATAAGTTAAATAAGTGTAAAACCTGAAATTTTCACGTGCACATAATTTGCTAAATTTCATGAATTGGTAAACTTGTGAAAAATTTCATGCGCGAAAATTAAGTCGCAGACATATAAATGAGATACCGATATGAATATAATAAATTACATCCAAATATAAAATGGGCAGTCAAAATAATGAAAATTAAGTGCAACAAAATTTCAGAGAGGCAAAACTGCAAAAATAACATGCAGCAAAAATGTTATGTTTTAACAAACAACAGACTTAAAAAGAAACTGCCATAATACATTTAAATCGATTCGAGATTGCACGAGTTGCACTCGTACAGTTGTAGAAACGTAACCTAAAGAAACAGCAGGCTAAGCTAACATTCACAACAATCACGCAGCAGCGTCACATTGTCCTGCATCAGCGCAGTCAGATTGCAATTAGGAAAGGCGCAGGAGACTTTGTCCATGGTGCAGTCGAGAGCATTTCCAATGGCTGGAGATCAAATTACTAAAAAAAATTAATTAATTTTGTGTAGTGGTCCAAGCACCAAGACATAATTATCCCCAAGTAACTATATAGTTACTGGGTACTAACTATATAATAGCTCTCCCTAGCTGTAGCTTGCTCGATTTTCAAACGATGTGTGTACGGTCAAGATGGCGGATTCGTGGCCGTGACCTTATCACGTGACTAGCAACTAGTCACGTGACTACCAAAGAGACTTGAGCCAAAAAAGCTAGGCTTATCAAAAGTTCTCAATTACTATAATTAGAACATATGGTAACATGTATAGGTGTGCATGCTGTCTTTGTATTAATTAATGCAAAATACGTGGCATGGTGCAAGGGGCCTCTGGGGTGACCCCATCTTTAATAGAATAATAACTACATTTAATAGAGGCCCCGGAGGGGCCTCTGGGGTGGCTTGCTCCATTTTCAAGCGATGTTAGTACGATCAAGTTGGCGGATTGGTGGTGGCGGCTTCGATTGTTAAATAACCAGTCACGTGACTACCAAAGAGACTTGAGTCAAAAAAGCAAGGCCTACCAAAAGTTATTATTTGAACATCTGGCCTGCACATGCATAGGTGTGCATGCTGTTTTTGTATTAATTGATGCAAAATACGTCGCATCATGCAAGCGGCCTCTGGGGTGACTATCTTTAATAGAGGCCGGTAGAGGTATTATTAAAGATAGGACCCTCTTACCACCCCAGAGGCCCCTCTGGGGCCTCTGGGGTAGTAAGAGCTCGGGTCCGCAAGGGCCCTCTTGCCACTAAATCAATTAGCGTTCAATTGAACTAAGGTTTCCGTGTACTAATTGACTTATTTCTGTACATTAGGCTTAAAATTATAGTTACTTCCTCCAGTGCAACGTTTTTATTTATACAATAGGTCAAACCCTCACGACATCATTAGGCTACATCAATGATAGTTGACAGGTGCATCTTGTTCTCAAACAAAGCACAAGTACGGAAAAATGTGTCCATGACAACTGTATTGAATCGTGAATCACAGGGGTAGGGATGGGGGCCTTAGGGACCTTCAGCCCCCCCCATTCAAGGTTGAGTTTTTCTTAATTTCTGCTACAATTATTACAGACGAGGGTTGAGGTCGATTGGAGTAAGGAAGACTAGGGGAATTGAGGGGAGCACGTAGGATCTATGGAAGCTTTGAAAAATCAGACTTCTATGTTCTCGGGAACGAAATTGTTACACAACCCTCACTTCCTGGTTTTGAACCTTCTTGGAAAAGTATTTTTAAAGTTTTCTTCTGTCTAACCCCTCCAATTTTCTCTCAACTTCGATCTCTGATTTTCTCTCAATGTTATTTTTCCTACACCCCTGACATGATTGATTTTAATTACGATAAATGACTTTCAGGTTGCCTCTTCAAAGTCGTCCAACCTATAGGAACGATGCCAATACATATTTCAGATTTAAGTTGCATTCAATTTTTTTATATATATTTCAAGTTCAAGTAACCTTCAAAATATCCTCCTATCAACAACTTTATCAAAATTTCATAAAAGTTAATCAACCCTTCAATCACCGATGATTAATCCTTAATCAGACAAAGGTCAGCCCTGAGGGAGCAGGGCTGCATGGGTGGCTATATTTTTAGACTATCATCAACGCTCTAAATATTGTCTGACACTCCTGTAGGAACTATTATTCGATCGTTCAATATATTGAGCGAGTCGAGACAATATGAAGTCCCACCCTTCCATGTCAAAAGTAAAAAGTATTCCCCTACATACAAGACAGGTTTAACCGGTCGCACTACATGTATCCTTCCGAATAATTCCAAATGATTAGTGGGCAATTTTTCATGAACTGGTTCATAATTCTAGAAAATCATGATTTCAAATAACCTTGGCTGGCACAAAGTACAGTAAAACATGAAATTTTAGCTGCATGTTATTTTCGCGATTTTGCGTCTCAGAAATTTAGCTGCACTTAATTTTCGTGTTTTTCAGTAGTGACCATTATATATAGCTTCTACGAGTATGTACAGCTCATGTAATTTTTGCGAGTTTGACCGATTCGCAAAATTTCCTAAAATGACATGCACGTGAAAATTTCTTGTTTTATAGTACTATTGACGTACAAGAAAAGAGCTGAGCAAGAATTGGGCAACTCCTAATTCTATAGTGTAGCACGTGTGAAAGCAAAATTGAGGCTCTAGGCCTAGAATCTTGACACACCGGAAATATATGTACTGATGCTGATTGGATGTATGTAGTTTTGTTTCTACTGTGTGCAGAAACTAAACTGCTTCATTTCACCCTTTTTGAATTGAATCATGAATGCTTTTTCAGATTGAACTAATTTGACCCTCGAGTGCTTAATATGTAAGCAGACGAAATAGAGAGAAGCCATCATATCATGAATCAATGACATCAATGTTGTCAAAGACGCGAGTCACTTCCTCTATAGCGTCTAAATCGTCCAACATCTGAGAGGCAATGCGGAGCGTGTCTGCGTCTAGTCGCACAAAGGTGTGGGGCAAGTACTCCTGGCGCCCCTCCTGAACCTTGAACCCTCGCCCCTCCAGGGCCGTGCGCACCGTGTGCACCTGACGCGGCTCACAGATGAACTGCACGACAGCAGAAACAGATCGAGCTTCAACAATAGCACCGGGCTCAACAACCAGAATTCAGTTTAGCCCTCACAAAAATAGGAGTAGCGTTACTCTTGCTTACAAAAAAGGAGTAGTCCTACTCCCGTGCCTTCAAAAAAGAAGTAGGCTCTATTCATGAGCGAGGTGGAGGGGTCTAAAAATTAATTGGAAATTTCTTAATTATACATGTAGGCCTACAATTTGATTTTCAAAGCCCTGCCTAACAGTGCCTTTTCTTTTTTCTGCCTTTTTGGAGGTAGCTGTAAACGTACAGCTGCAACTACTACTTACGCCACGCGATTCCAAAAAGCAAGTAGCCCTACTCCACCATTGTCAACTTTGACGAGTAATGCTACTCCTACCAATTTCAAAATCCAAGTAGAGTTTCAAAAAAACATCGTTTTTGGAGTACTCTTCTCTTCTCTTGGTCCGTCCGTCAGCTCTGTGAGTGATGATGGGGCCGAATAAGCTCTCTCCAAGCATCTCTGTCAGACATCGCCCTTATGGCATTGTTCATTGACATGCCCTTTTGTTCTAGGTCCTCCGCTATGTTGTCGATCCATCTTCGTCTTGGTCTGCCTTGGCTTCTGGCACCGTGTACCTTGATGTGCAGAGCTAGGTAGGGTCTTTCCTGGCTCATTTTGGAGACGTGTCCAAACCACTTGCTCAAGACGTCTTTCTTGTATCTTTCCCATCAGTGATATTTCTTATCTCATTCGTTGCCGAATTACTTCGTTTCTGACTCTCTGCAGTCTCGACACACCTAGCATTCTCCTAAGCCAACTCATTTTCGTGGTCAATATTTTCCTTTCATCGTTTTTTTTCAGTGTCCAGCACTCTGAGCCATACAGCAATATTGGGACAACAATAGTTTGATATACTTTTATTTTAGTTTGTATTCGTCACATTTTTGGAGTTCCATATGGTAGTTAGATTTTTGAAAGCGCCTGCTGCTAGTCCTATTCTTCTCTTTTTTTGGAGTACTACTACTAGACTTATCCATGTCAACAACTGACATTGCCACTCATAAAGGGCTAGTAATGCTCAGAGTTCATTTATGCGCGAAAAAAACATGAAGAACATTATACAGTATACGATCATATTTAGTGAGAATCAAATCATATATGGGGGTACACAGCAGTCCTCAAAAACACGAAAATTAAGTGCAGCTAAATTTCTGAGACAAACCGCAAAATAACATGAAACAAAAATTTCATGTTCTACAGTATTATCACAGTTCTTAATGCGGACAACTAGCATTATTAATGCTGTAGGCCTAGCTAGGTATAACGGTGTCACAGACTAGCCAGGCTCAGTCTGTGTTAGGATTCTTCCTGAGCCCCCCTCTCCTAAACAAAGTGTAAGTACATGATGCCGTCCCTCCATACGCAAGCATACTCTTAACTTATTAAACACTCAAGTCGACTAGACAGCAGTGTTTCCCAGCCTGCGGTCAGCCGACCTCTGAGGGTCCACGGCACGGTAACACAGAGTCTGCGATTAAGATAGAAATTAAAATAAGTTTAGGGTTTGAAACTTTCTAATTAAAGCAGCAATGATTTTTTATTGCTTCATGACATCTGACATATATATATGCTGGTGGTTCTGGAAGTTTAAGCACCGTTTGTAGTAATAAAAGTACAACAGTCCAGCTCTGTGCAGAGGGCCACGCACAGAACCGCTCCCCCTCTTTAGCCAAATGTAAACACAACATACACACTTTTGCAAGCGCACAAACCCATTTCAGCCAAAAAACAGAACTTTACTGAATGCTTCGCAAATAATCAACGGTTGCTGAACATTTCACGCATTGTCAAGACTTATACCTGAAAGACAGTGTCGTCGTCAATAAGGCGCACGTCCTCCGCGCCCGCCTCTATCGCTGCGTCGAGCGCGGCGTCCATAGATACGCCCTCGCTCGCCTGCGCGTACACCACGCCCTTGAACGTGAAGTTGGGCGACGCCGTGCCAGAGTCGCCGATCCTGCCCCTGTACCGCGGCACATTTAGGGCTCAGTACTCAACCCAGACATTCAGCCAAAGCATAATGTAAAACATGAAATTTTTGCTGCATGTTAATTTGATGGTTTTGGTTCCAAAAAATTTAGCTGCACTGAATTTTATCGTTTTTTGACGACTGCCCATTATAAATAGCAGAACTGCTGCTTTATTGTAGGTGCATGTAACTTTTGCGAGTTTTACCAATTCGCGAAATTAGCAAAAATGACATGCCCGCAAAAATTTCGTGTTTTACAGTCAACAGGACATGTTTGTTGCATGCCATTTTGAAGACTTTGCTCCTCAGAAATTGAGCTGCACTCAATTTTTTCTTGTTTGAGGGCTTCCCATTAAATATGGTTAATGCAGAGCTATTTTTCGTAAACATGAAATTTTGGGTTGCATGTCATTTTTTGCTAATTTAGCGAATCGGTACAATTCGCGAAAATTACATGCACGAAAATAACGCTGCTATTTATAAATGGGCAGTCATCAAAAACAGCCAGAAGAAAGTGCATCAAAATTTCTAGGAGCCAAAACCACGAAAATAACACGCAGCTAAATTTCATGTTCTACAGTAGTTTGAACTAATTTTCACAAGTTCAACTGATTCGGGAAATTCGTCACAGGACTGCAAAAATTTCATGTTTGACAATAATATATGCTACCCTTAATTTCTGCTGTAAAAATTTATATTCAATAGTTGTCAAGTCAATAGTAAAATGCATCATGAAAGCGAACAAGATTTATAAAACATTCACAAATACAACACAGGGCCATCCATGTTTCGTGATATCAACTCAAGGACATCATTCCCCTTCTGTAATTTGAAAAAAAATTGTGTCTAAACTTCTGCAGTTTCATTATGGGCACAACTGTCATGTCTGTTCTAAGAGAACGTCATCTAGAGAAGTCTGACGTGTGCTGTTAGTTATGTCTTTGGAACAAACATGTAGTCGTACACTGTGCGAGCTGTTGACAGTGATTTTCAGCATAACGATGTCCAGCAGCAAAAAGGAGCACATTTGACTCACTAGTCAGGGGCATTGTTAGATAGCGTTGGAGAGTACAATGAATGGCAGCCAATTGTTTTACTATACTATCACTCATAAAAATATTATCCGAAGAATATTTTTGAAACTAACGCAAATGATAGGAGTGCTTGTACCCGTATTGCTTGAGCACGTGTTGTATCTGCTGCCGAAGCCACTTTGCTTTCTGCGAGTGAGCCTCGACGATGACTGAACAGTTACCGATGCCTCGCCCCTCCACAAACATCTGGACGCCCTTCGACACTCGCTTCTCCTGGAATCCACAGGCCCCACACCCGTCATACACTCACACATGATACACACTTCACTGACTCCCTTCACACTTGTAGGTAACAGAAAACTGTACTGATATGCATGATATTCAAATGCTTGAAAAAGGCACAAATCCAGGCCGCAAAAAAAGAAACGCCTGAGCACCAGCGGCTTCCGGGCTGCAATGGTTCAAGAACCGCCTGGACGGCCTGCATTAAATTACACTTATGACTGGATGCTGTCCACAGTATCAAGACGTCCTATGACAGACACACTGTAAGCACTGCCAGTTGTCCCAGATATCACACTAAATCATGCCCGGCAGCCCTACCCCTGCTGCCACCATCGGGCAGATTTCATGTTAGGAAGGGCATCCGGCCTGTAAAACCCTGCTGCACAAAACAGCCATGAACACTCACAAATGGATAAGCCCCTGGGCCCATGCCCCATCCTGGTGTATCTGAGTCAATTCTCTATTCAAGGGGAGCTGTTGCAAGGGTAGTAGGGTGGAAGGGGAGAGCAGCAGGCCAATGAGGAAGTCACGAGGTGACAGAGTTATTTGCCCCTTGTACTGATTCATCATTTCCTTAATAATACTATTTTACCGGTTAAGTGTCCCTCCTACGGAAGGCCTCGCACGCTGTCGCCGTTTTCCCTGTGGGGTCATGCATGCGGATTCTTGTGTCCGTGGTTGCAAATTGGGGAATCCGGTCAGTAAACCGCGAGTGTGTGTACGTGTACTACAAGCACTGCCAGTGTTTCCGTCACACTTAGAACTTGTCTTGGCCATTGACTCACTGACCATGCGCTTCAGGGCGTCGAGCATGGTGGTGCTCGAGACATCCTTCGACTTGCCCTCCTCCAGCACTTTGGCGAGCGTGGAGTTAAGCTTGGGGTTCGTGCTGCCACCCTCTGCAACCAACACACAGACAATAGATGGCACCACAGATCTTCCTACAAATTTATATAACCACTGGTCGCGTCATGAGAGCGGCCTGAGGCCTTCAAGTTTTAAAAAGTACCCCACTACTCCCCTTTCGCTGTTAGTGACAGATTTCATGGGCTACGTGAGCCCTCGTGACTTTCAAAAAACCCCTTTACTTTCACAAGTATGGGACTAACCCTTAGCAAAAATCTCAATATACGACATGAATAGTGGAATAGTGAATAGTTGTCCCGAACATGACATTAAACTGTGCCCGGCAGCCCTGCCCCTGCTGCCCACCATTGGGCAGATTGGACAACAGGAAGGGCATCCAGTCCATAAAACTTCCAACAGGCCATGAGCAAAAACGAAACAAGACCCTTGTGCTCTTGGCTCGCCCCAGTGTCTTTGAGATGATGCTCGGGTCAGGGGGTGTCTTAGAGATAGAGTGGGCGGCGGTAGGGAGGGCGTTTCAGCCGGCTGGCACGCTAAATAGCCGAGGCTGGGAGGTGGAGCCAGAGTTTGTTTGATGCCTAGTCTCCTAGCTTGACGTCAGTTTGGGCCTAGATCTGCGTGTGACGGGGCCCCCGCAGACTCTGGACTGACTTGTCATCATCTCCTTAATTGGCTAAGTGTTGGCTTAACTGTTTCCTCCCCCTGAAGGCCTCTCATCTCCCGATTCCCCTCGTAGGGCCGGGGCACGAGAGGGCGTGTGTCCGTGGTCGCATATGTCTAACCCGTGCTAGCATGGAGAATGGACGGGAAAAAAGGAAATGATGATGATTATGATGAATAGTGGAACTAGAAAAGGTTTCTACTAAATTATCTAATAATTGACTACTAGGCAAATAAAACAGACAGAAAAAACAGCAAAATATTTGCACAATGAGATTCAACAAATGGTCAAATACTGATCACCAATTATTGCATCAGCCATATTTAATTATCAAAATTAAGCCCTGTAATATGTGCTCTTGCAAAAACCTATTTCTAGGGAAAGAATGGGGAAATTTTCTAGAGAATTTTAAAATCAAGGGCTGGCAAAATAATTGTTTTCCACTACCCAAAACGTTGTGTGATCAGTAGTTCAGTGTTAGTCTCTTTACTAAAATCTTTGCTGTGTTAGCCGAATGGAGACCAATGGAGACAAGGACATTCAAAATACCACCGTAGCGATCGATAGATGTTTAGAAATAGGCATACGATTTTTATTATGGGAGGGGGCTGGTGTGTAGCGGAGGCCAGAGGGTATGGTCTAGAAAAGGGTCTTAAGCCCCTGATAAATCCCCTGATAAACATTTTTCTTTTCAAAACCTAAAATAACAGGTTTGGCAACAAATTTGAAGCAATTTTTATCGCTCCTATTTGAAAAAATTCAATTGGTGATAGGCTGCCGCCTACACATGTAGCTTTATTTAGAATTCATAACAATTTTGGAGAAGGCGAACCAAACCAGCCTTCTTCTGTGATAAATATTGCATTGTCCGCAGTCAAAGCCATCATTATTTATTCAACAATATGTCAGAAATTTTTGAGAAACCCCTGACAATCAATTTAACAACAAAGTCAATTTTGCTTGTAACAAACTGATGCAAAAGAAGTGCAAATGACTACCGTATGGCACGGCCACTGCCAATTTATACGTCTATCTAAAGTTGTAAATTAATGCAAGCCTTGGCCTAAAAGCACGCTTACAGCTCGAAGTAAAATATAGTGAAGGATGCATGCCCTACTTCGAGAGCAAAGTGAGTAAAAAAATGTCCTCTACAAAAAATATCCTCTACATTGAGGAGAACTGGTCCCCTCCAAAGAGGGGACCGGGTCCCCCACAGTGGGGAACAGGATATTCCGATAGTGCCATCTTCGGGGCCAGTTGTTTAATCGAGTGTTGTTTGGTTCAAATAGTCACAGAACAAAGATGACGTCGCGACACAAATTGATCAGGTAATTTACATCTCAGATCAAATTTCGACTCAATATAATTGACCGATCCAATTTAGACACTAGATCATGTAAATAATACTTCATTGAACAGCTGGCCCTTAAATCTATCAGTTGCAGCCTTTAATCTGGAATAGCAATAGGAAATACTAGATAATAATAATAAATATTAGTTAAACACTGAAGATTCAACTTTGTGAAGAAAAAAAATTGCAGCCTATTCTGTGACATACGTTCTGTGAAACAACCCTAATTCCATCAGCAAAACAACACTAATCACAACCCCATCTGCCGCCCGTATATAGTTCCAAACTTTAGCAGCAAATTCATAATTATGGGGAGGATTTGCCCCCCTTCGTCCCAACCTTAGTGGGGGATCCCCGTTAATATAAAACTCATTCATAAAGCTAATTTTAAATTGTCAACAGTCAAGCTTATGGGTCATTCCAAGCCAAATCAACACAGTGACCCAACCACACCCGACTCGGATTTTGTTTAAATTTGGTGGAGTGGT
>JAQIWG010008002.1:0-11795 GCA_034695025.1 Chamaedrilus cognettii | reverse complement strand
GCAAAGAAAACAGATTTTCCCATTTTACCCGACAAAATAAGTTGATATATCAATTATGCAGAACATTAATGAAACATCTTGGCGCATTTTTGTTAATTAATTTTATAAACAGGCTAAAATAGTTAACCTTATCAAATCAGTTTATATCCCTGTTGTATTGATAGAGTCCAGAATGAAGATATTGCAACCATAATGAACATCATTATTGCAAATTTACAATAAGTGGATTTGAAATAAAGTATGTATTTAAGTTTATTCATGTCAAAAACAATACAAGTATAATTAAGTATTATAGATAGGCGGTATTATACGGGTAACTCGCTCATCTTTCACGGTTACACATTACAACCCATGGTCGTAGCACACCAACAAGCCCTTCAGCATTTAAGAATTTATTTGAACGTTTCACGTTGGTAGGATTGCCGGCTGTCTCTAGGCCTACCCTCAGAACTCCCTGAATGTAATCGAAGTTTCATGTTAAATATGAAGTCCCTGCCGACGCCGGTTCTGCCTAGTCAGCCATTCGAAGCGTCCTTGAAGCAGGACCGGATGCTGACGGGCGTGTTCCGCCTTTCATCAGAGATATCGCATGGACTTCAGCCGAGATCCGGTTGTTTCCGGTGTCCTTATAAAGAACTCTCATTTTTGTCATCCCGACTCATCAAAGACGTTCTATCGTTGCGTATTTTCTATGTATATTTCTTTAATTATCGGCCTATCGGCGCTGATCGCTCACTAGTCACTATTGCAAAGATTAGTGTCAATGTATTCGTCTGTTCGCTGCAAGAAGTCAAGGGCAAGGCCCATTTTATGAGACGGTGAATTGCGCGAATGCAAACTTTGTTAACGTCAATGCTGATGCCGACCTACGTAATTAAGCTACGAATTACGCACTTGTATGTTTTTGTCGGCTTTTAGATGTTACAACAATAATTGCAGTAAGCCCACGGCTTGTCGCCCAGTGCTATTGCCTTTGATATTTTAATCCTTATTTGATGTAGGAAATATTTTAAACATTAGCCGATCAATAGATTTGATTGCTGTTCGGTTAAAACCGACGATTGACAGCAGATTTTTTGCATAAATCGCGTTATTGTGGTTCATGCTATTTTAGCGGTTTTGCCTCTCAGAAATAGGCTATCGCTGCACTTAATTTTCGCGCTTTTGAGGACCTCCCATTAAAACAGCTTCTGCAGCTTTATATTTGCTGCAAATAATTTTCGCGAGTTTTCCCGATTCGCGATATTCGCGAAAATTACATGTTTTGCAGTAAAGCGCACAATGTGTGACACACGGCGAAGCCGCGCAGGAACCAATTGTGTGCACACGTTTGATCGTGGCCCCTTGCCATAATAGCAAGGTATTTAAATGGTACAGTCATTTAAACGGGTAAATGTACGACGATGGGCAATAACAAGTAAGCTATGCTTAATTGGATGACTGTCAGCCCTCAGCGTGAACTCATGCCTCGTATCTGTTTAAGTTTAGAAATTGAATTGCGCACAGATTGCGGACGCTTTCACGTGCCCTGACACTACGAAGGTATACACTGGGAACTGATCAGCTGATCGGAATTCAGGAGGAAGATAGATTAAGCCAACACTTAACCAATTAAGGAGATGACGACGTAATATCCATCCAGAGTTTGTGGGATAGGGGATTCCACGCAAACTTAGGCCCAACTCACGCTAGGCCTAGGAGATTCTAGCCCAACACACCCTGACTCCACCAGTCCTTCCTGCCCCGGCAGGTTACCCCGCCCTCCTTCCATCGCGCTCACCTGCCTTAGCACCCTCCGACCCGGCATCATCCTAAAAACCCTCGGGCGGGCCACAAGCACAAGATCGTGTTTTGCTGTGTCAGTGGCTTGCTGAAGTAGAGTTTTTACGGGTCATATGCCCTTCCTGTCGCTCGACCTGCCCAATGGTGATAACAGGGGCAGGGCTGCCAGACACAGTCGAATGTTATTATCGACACGGTGTATCGTCTTATGTAGCCTACATCATGTTTCTTGTAATTACTTTTTAACGAATAGCGTATATTGAGTTATATCGGTGCGTTGTATTTGTGCTAATAGATGACCCCCAGCAGGCGAGGGCACAGGCGCAAACGTGTGCAAGTTGTGACTGCTTTAAACGCTGCCGCCAAGCTGCCAACAAATTAACTCGACACTGAGTTACTCCAGAGAAATCGCTGAACTTAACTTGATCAATCCGAAAAAAGTTCGACAAACATTGCCGAATTAAAAAATTGAACGATAGCAAAGGATTCTCAGCAGGAGAAGATGACTTCATATCCGACCAATGCGTCAGTGACGGAATACGTCACTGAGGGGACATTGAGGACGACCAGCCGTTGGACGGTGCTGCTGTTTGCATTCGTGCTCGCCGGCATCACTGGCAACACTCTCGTCTGCGTCGCTATCAGGTTCGTGTGAGAATTGTTATTCTGGTCAAGATTCAAAAATTAAATTTACAAAAGTCGGTTTGAAAAATAAAATGTCAGTGGCCAAATCAGAAAAAACTAATTTCACAAAGTTGTTTTGGAAAAGTTAATGCCTATTGCGTGTCATGGTCGACTTTCAAAAATAAAGTTTAAGAAAGTCAGTTTGCGAAACTTGATGTCTTTAGTCTACAGTACGAAACTCCATGTAAAACTCTGAAAATTGAGTCCTATCGCCCTAATATTTGTATTTTTTGCAAAACAAAATGTGATTAAGCCATTTGAAAGTGTTATATCTAAAATGCGATAGATGGCGTTTTTGTAGTCTGACAGGAACGTTATCAACGCTGTTTTTCAAGCGGCGCTTCGACAGTAATCGCACGGTTTGAATAAACAATGCCTTAAAAACTTTCAACAAAAGCGTATGACAAGGCGCAACCGCCGCTTCAGCTTTTTGCGCCTATGCATTCTGATCATCGAGTCAATCGGTTGTGCACAACTGATTTATTGCATGCTATCGCGAATGGGGAGATAGTTTTTAACTTATAAACTATTTTTTATCGGTTATATTTTTTATCTTTGAGTTATTTATGAGAATGTTTAACCTGCAGCACATAACAAAAGAAGTTGCTTTTATTGAAGTTTGAGTAACGAGACCAGACATCTGATGGCAAAATGCTATATTACAATGTAGAACGTAGATCATTGTGAAAAAGATTGTTAACTGATTGACTATTTCAAGTACTGTTTAGCAGTGGCATCTCTTTCAACAAAAATGAGCCTATGGGCCATGGCATATCATTTTTTAACAGCTCACATGCATTTCACTATACAACTACTGCGCCTACTTGTGAGTCAGATATTTGTATTAGAGGCACCTCGCGTACTGAAATTATTACTTCAATGAAATTAAAGACAAGTAAATTACTAAAATAAGATGTATAGGCCTAGCCTAGGTCTGGATATACAAATTTCAGGATTTTACTTTTCGCATAAATTACACAGTAGCCTAATATTACCCGAAATGTTGTACGATCTTACAATTTCCGTGGAAGCACGGTCAAAAAAGAGCCAAATTAAAATAATTGTATCACAAGCACGTCAGAGAAATGATTGAGAAGCACATGTACGATATTAGAATGTTTACAATACCGAACGAATTAGGCCTATAGACTGTGCAAGTGACAGACTCACCACACTCAAGTTGGTCAGTCAGACTCAGTCTATACATTTCGAAGCAAAATCTATGCAAAGTAGAAGCGTAACGACCGAAGGGAAACTGTATAGCTTTGAGTAAAAAGCATTTAACACAAAAAACTATTGAAATGACTTTTATTCCCCCAGGCAAGTTTATTTTTCTTCATACAGTATTGTGCTCACTGTGCCCACAAGGAAGTCGTTGGAAACAAATTCTCCGCCAAGCGGCCCAGACACCTTCTATGAAAATTGTTTGCAGTAGTAGAATATTCCAGTAGGAATATTATAGTGCAGGCCACGACAAATTATTGTATGCTCGCTGCATTGCAGGTTTGCCAGGAAATGATAAAAATATTAATTGCAACAACTAAGCATTTTTTATTAAAGATATATTAGATTTTTGCATGACTCAATATTCGTCAATGTGGCAAGCAAGGCATTATTTTAGTTACGAATAAATGAATATTGAGTTACGCATAAATCAAAGAGTTTCGTTAACAGAAAATGCTTAGTTGTTACAAATAATACTTTTTATCATGCGGCTATAGCCTAAGGTATTATTACACCCAATCATTACGGTGAACCTGCTTAAATTGTGGAAGATGAACTACCACAGCTTTAACTGTTATACTCCTAGCTCGTAGGTGCAAGGGCGCAGTGGCTAAGTATGATTGCCCTTTCTTCAGACTGTTGCTGATGCAGCTGTCGTACGCAGGCCGCGAGTCAATGACTTCACCTCGGATCACGATTGATTCTGCTGCGTTTCATTGAACGTTGCATTTGTTGCCTGAGGTTGGAGGATTGAGCTATAGGCTCAAGCTCAATAGGTGAACCCCCCAGCCTCTTGGCTCGTGATCAGCGAACAATTGTATATTTGAATCTTACATGTTTGACCCCAACATGTATGTTTTTGTTCATAGTCATTAGACTAATTTAAACTTTTCTGAAATCGCAGCTTATTTGACGAATCAAGGTACATGTACACGTACTGCCACTGACCTCTTTATAATTCTTGCCGAGCCATCAAAATATCTGAAATGAACTATGCGGTGCTACGCGACGGCATCAAGAATCGGTAGTCATCCTGACGGTAAAAATGAATGCCCCAGCAATGCCTATTGATCAAGACCGTACGTAACACAGCTGATCTGGTCAACTACATGGCATGTACACAATGTAGGCCAACATCTCCATAACAGTATCGTACAAAGCACGAATCCTGTGAGCGGAGAATTGTAATCGAATGTCCTATCTGCTTGAGTGCGGATGGCATAGGCATAAAGCCATTACCGCTCAATTTAGGCGACGTGCAATCAGTCTTAACGAAAGTTTTAAAAAGCTATTTTTTTGGACGAAATCAGAATAAGAAATTGCAATGACAAATTGCAACTTTAATTATTAGTCCATGAATATCATCGTCGACCCAGAAGCGATTTGAGTTCAAGACGAGTAGTGAAAAAATCGCGCGTCTTGCAATAAAAAAATAATTTTACATTAATTGCATGCAGTGGCGTCACGTCTGCAGGGCACGGGTTGGCACCGGCCCACCATAGAAAAATGCCAGGGTGGGCCAGGGTAGGCCAAGGGTGGGCCATGGTGGGTACAAATTATGGTGTGAAAAGCGGAAATTAACGTTTATAAGATCCGTAAGCACTGCTAAGAATGGGGTATAAAATGAAAAATAATTTTGAATTGAGTAAAATGGAGTATGAAAAGGAAAGGAGAGTGGTGTGGGGAGTAACGGAGTAAAGTGACTGTTAAGGAAATTGTGCCCACCCTAGGTTGATACCTATATACTGTGTGCCCACTCTATTTTTAGGGTCACGCGGCGCCACTGATTGCATGATTAAAAGCACATTCGTAAGCTAAATATCGCACTGCTTGCATTTGTGTAGGCAGGTCTGCTTTGGCATCGTTTTGCTTTGAATATTCTTGCCGACTTAGTAAATGACGGTTCTCGACATCATCAAGATCCCGACGCCCTCTTGTTTCTTGATTGACTAATACGGCGTTGATACCCACGCGTTAATATGCCTAGCCACCCCTTCATAGCTAGCTGGGGATTAAATGATGGCGGGACCTATCCCTCTGCCACTCCACCGTTCCCTATCCTTGCTCCTCTATATATTTTGAAATCGATGTTTTTTGTTGCGTTTCTAGTTCTACTATATAATTGTCTACTTCTCTTCATGAAATTTGGTGTTGTGGCATAGAATTGTCAGGCTTAGTAGACCTATATGAGTTATCTTGGTCTTGCAATTGCCTCAGCGAAAAAGTTGGTTCAGTTGACTTGTGATGCTAGATTGAAGCCCTTCATCCAATGCGATTCAATTTGGAAGGCAAATCTTCAACAATCATCACAATCAGCTAAATTTTTCAACTGACTGCGACGCTAGTCAATTTTTCTAAATCAAAAAACTCCTGCGCAGAAGCTATCTTGCTCATAGTTAGCCCTACATTAGTCTACTTTGTTTTCGACTTGAGCTACTTCATTTTTGGCTTGATCTCTTGTAGCCTACTCCTGTAACCGATGATGCAAGCTGGGGAAGAAAGAATTGGCTTGCAACCCCGAGCTCCCAGGGCGAGTCGTAAACGGCAAGTGAAGAAGGGGAAGCGAATCTGTATCGGCTTTGGTGCGCAGAACCGGACTGTAATAGTCTTTGTTACACAAGGTTCTTAAACTATACCCTCTCTTTCTAGCCGGTATTTTGTTGCATTAACAGTATTGTTAATAAAAAAATACAATGTCTTGTGTAGGCTACAGTTGAGAATAAGCCTGAAGAGAAAAGACACCTGAATTTTTTCCACAATGTGCGCCTTAAATATCCTTAAAAAAATAATATGGGATAGTTCGTGCAGTTTTAAAATGGAAAATACAAATGCAGTTTGTGGTTAACACTAGAGAACACTGTGACCACGTTAACAAGAATTTACTTAGCCTATATATACCATCGAATATTTTTGCAAACGCTTAAGACAATACAATAAACGTGGGTGGGTACACATGAGATCAATTCCTTTCGTACACAGCTACATAGCGACGGACCTCAGATCAAGGTGTGTATGGACTCAAAAAGCGCCGTCTGGCCACATTGTGATCCATATTATTGACGGAGCTTCTTTAGGAGGAGATCTGCACATGTTTTTATAGTTCTAAATCATTGGACGATTTTTGCGAAAAAAATACAGATCTAAAAAAAAATCCGCGCAGTCGGATCTTTGACTTCCAGATCGGACTTTGTTGTACACTAAGCCAATCCTGGCCTTTAAACCAACTCTATAGAACAAACCAAAACTAAGATTCAATATCAAAAATTATCTTATACAGCTTGTAACTCCTAACTACCCTGCATGCCTCTGGCTGCATTGCTACGCCATATAGTTCGAACCGAATCTCTGACCGGCCTTATTTCCGTGTTACACTGCACGCAGTGCCTCTGATGCAAATCCCTAATTGTCCGGCGCCTAATCCCCTGCTTATCTGCCGTGTCTGCCGCTGCCGCAGTGTGGAGAAGAAGCTGCAGAACGTGACCAACTACTTCCTGCTCTCGCTCGCGGTCGCCGACCTCTTCGTGTCGCTGGTCGTCATGCCGTGTGGCATACTGCAGGAGTTTATCGGTGAGTACGCTTAACAGCAACCCTAACCCTAAATCCTCTATAACAACCCCAAACCCTAACCTTAACCCTAATCCTTCACGCGTCGTGATGCCCTGCGGCATTCCGCAGGAGTTCATCAGTGAGTACGCTCAACAACAACCCCAACCCTGAACCCTCTACAGAATAATTCTATAATAACCCTAAGCCTAATCCGAAACCTAAACCACAACCCTTCATTTATCATCATGGCCTGCAGCATACTGCAGGAGTTTATCAGTCAGTACGCTCAACAACAACCCTAGCCCTGAACCCTTAGTAGCAACCCTAATCCTTCAGTCATTGTCATGCTATGCGGCATACTGTTGGAGTTGATCGGCGAGTAGAGGCTACAATGCACTCAAGAACAACCCTAATGCTAAACCTTAACCCTTGGTCAGATTCATAGGCCCGAATAGGCAGATTCCTTGGCCCGATGGTCATGCCGTGTGGCATTTATATGTATATTAACTCATCCTCGTGAGTAGCTAGGGGCCTCATGCACCCAATAACAACCACTTCACTCATCGTCATGACAGGTATTCCCCATGATGGCCTGCATTCTGCAGGAGTCGATCGGTGGGTAGGGGCTACATGCACTCAATTCTAACCCTAACCCTATACCCTAAAGCTTCGCTCGTCGTCATGCGTGCCGCAATCTACACCTAACCCTAAACCCTTAACCGCAATACCCTATAATCAGGGCCCGATCCAGGACTTGATTATGCGGAAGAGGAAAGCATTTCCCGGTGAATAAGATCAACGCTTCGCAAAACAATTTCGATCGGGGGGTGGACAACTTATCCATATAATCAAAAAATTATACAAAAATATCCCCAACCCTCCACGTTTAGTCAATATTTGGTACGACCGTACAAAAGTCGTGGGGCATTTCCTAGTGAAAGTACCACTTATTACTTTTATATCTAGGCCTACACTATTCGTAGAATCCATCATGGCCCCCATGCCACCCCCTCACTGGTTCTCCAAATGATCCAAATTGTAAGCCATGCTAAAGCAAACGCTACCCTATTAATGTAGAAACTGCCAATCCTAACCTGCAAAACAACTCAATATCACTAACCAACACTCAAACTCAAGATTAACAATGATTCTAAACTACTCGTGATCCATACCAAGCCTAACTCGAAGCCAACCAACCCTTGTTACGGTACTTGACCAACTCGATCCCTAAACCAACGCAGCTTGTGATTTGTATTTATTTATCACTCTCTGAAGTAGGCACTAAATGATCTGCGCTCTGAAACTGCTGGTGAAATTATAAATTTTAAGATCGAGTTTATCTTCACTGGACAACAACGCATCTTTACGTGTTCAAACCTCTTTGCCTCGTTTGTCGTCAAAATTATTGTCGCATCTATTGTATAGTAGGCCTAATTGCGATATGGGTTAGAAATATGCATGTATGAATATGTATGTATGAATATTTTTCAAGCACAGTCAAATAAAAACATCAAAACAAACACCAAAATTACAATCTGCTTGAGAAGGGAGACCAAAGGCCCTAGTGGCGCTATACATGGTTCTCATAAAATACATTAAAAACACTATGCAATGCAATTGCACTTACA
Source organism: Chamaedrilus cognettii (assembly GCA_034695025.1). NCBI lineage: Eukaryota > Metazoa > Annelida > Clitellata > Enchytraeida > Enchytraeidae > Chamaedrilus > Chamaedrilus cognettii. The sequence continues at coordinate 2,931 of JAQIWG010008002.1, read as the reverse complement.
GTAAAACCTTGATACACGTAATAAATTTAAATCCAATGCATATAAAATCGACTAAAAGGAAATAAGCAAGGCCGACAAGTCTTCTCTTGACAGATTAGATTTAAACTGAGCCAGAGTTTTTGAGTTGACAGTTTTTTCTTTGAGAGAATTCCACGCCACTGCAGCGCGGTAAGCAAAAAATATCGTTTTGTGTCTAGCCGTGGAGCTGAAGCTTCGGTTTTAAAACTATGTCCTCTGGTTGAACTTATATTTATTCGGGTAAAAAAATGAATTCAGGTGTATCGGTGAATGAATAATTTTGAAGCAGAGACAGAGATCGACATGGAGTCTACGCAGTTCAAGGCTGCATAATCCAGCCTTAGCAAGTATTTCAGCATGAGTTAAATTTTTGAACCCTGGTAAGCGTTTAGTAAAACCATGACGTACGCTCTCCGGTGTTTTGATGTCCTTTTCACAGTGTTCACCAGACGTATAAAAAGGAGCTAAATCATGACTAATGTACGTCCATTTTGAGTTTTCCCTTGAGCAGCCTGTAACATTTGATAGAAATTATAGCCTTTTGCACTTGAGAACCTTTCGCCATTTAAAACTAAATTTACATGTAACCAGCGTCTAATTGTTTTGCTCGTCATCAAGCAGTTCGATAGGCTATGCTTGAACCGATTGTAATGGGTGAACTTTTCTGAAACACTACCATTCAGCTGGATTACCCTACATGTATGACAGCCTAATCCAACCAAGAAAGCAAAACCATGCTACTCCGTTGAGCTCCAACGTTACTCACTGACTGCTTCAAGGAAAATTTGTTCGGATCTTCAAATGCCATTTCGGCTTTAAATTCCTTACCTAGTGTTATGGACTGGGAATTTGCGAGCTGTGATGAAGGAAGTAACGCGATGCTCGTTCGGAAACATGTGGATCCACTGTCGCTAAGGGCGCCGTAATGCTGCAACGACCGGGTCACCGGGCGGGAGTAAATGTACCATAATCCGGTGAATGGGTTGGTGGTCAGGCGTAAATCGTGATCAGTCTCAAGCGCGGCAGCTTGTTATATTCTAATTCCATCTAGCAAGGTGTGCATGCATGGATGTATCAAGCGTTTTTGTTTAAGTAGCGAGAAGGAAAATTAGTGAGAAGGAAAAGTAGTGAGAAGGAAAAGTAGTGAGAAGGAAAAGTAGTGAGAAGGAAAAGTAGTGAGAAGGAAAAGTAGCGAGAAGGAAAAGTAGTGAGAAGGAAAAGTAGTGAGAAGGAAAAGTAGTGAGAAGGAAAGGGTGGAATTGGCGAATAATGTTAGGTAGGCATGATTTATTTTGCGGCACTTGTAGCTGAATTTATATAACTTACTATTGTTACAAAATTCTTTTGAAGTAATACATTTTTGGAGCTGCAAAAAAGTTATATGACACCTGTGATTTAAACCTCTAAAGAATGAATATTAAGTGGAAACGGAATAACCTACTCTTGTGCAGCAAACGAACAATAGGCTTTTGGTGCAAATCAGCAAAGCAGTTGACTGAATAAAAGTACTAGCCTTTAGGCTATAGATGGAAATTAAGCAATTGCGTATTACATTCCGTTCGAAACATTATTTACTTTTTGTATTTGATGAAAGGCTAAATCACCTTCGAATGGCATGATAATTCGCCTCGAACATAATATTTGTTAGTCCCCTGGTTCCTTGACTTTGGCGGTTAGCTGCAAAGCTTTTTTAACAGACGCTGTAAATGTATCTCATGGCAGTGTGCCCTATGGCCGGCCCTTTGAAAGTTTTTACGATAATAGCGTTATGATGCTTCTCTTGGATTGACATAAAGGTTTTATTCATTATACTTTAAAAGGAAGAAAGTTGTTAGGAAGGAGCATTTAATCTTCAGTCTCGACTCCGTTGGGGATATCTATATCTCAATAGCAGCCGCGGAACATCAGTTTTATGGCCCCATCCCCGCACTGCGTAAAGAACGCCAAGCTATGCAATTATTACTAGCAGTTTGCATACAATGTCATGTTGGTCTACTGGTTGCTTCTCAGATGGACAAGTTGGTAGAAGCTGCAATATACATGTTGCAATATACATGTTGCAATATACATGTTGCAATATACATGTTGCAATATACATGTTGCAATATACATGTTGGCCTGTAGTTGTATACCAATTGAAAAACTTCTGCTCGAAGAGTGGAAGCTGTTTGAACACGAAATCATCGATGAAGCAATAAAACAATGGCATCCACATCTTCTGTCCTGTGTCCACAAACACTGAGAACGCTTTGAACACCGGCTGAATTTTATTGACTCGATTTTTATCACTTTACTGGAGGCACATTGGCTATGCAGCCAGTGTTGAAAGCATTATTTTTCGGTAGGCTACTTTAAAAAAATCATCTGTACATAATTGTAGAGAAATGTCTCACATTTCTTTAAAACTTTTGAAATAATGGCTGCAGCTATTGTCGTGCCTACAATTTTTGACAAATCCGAAAACATTTGATCGAGTTATTACAACGTTTCAAGTTTCACTTATCTCATCGGCAATCAACATCAGAACACGGTGTAGTTTATCTTCGCTTCTCAATCTTGTTCATTTACATGCATTGTATCGTGGACTACTATTGCAGGCTCTTGTTTATGATTGTAATAATGGCGTTTGATCTCTTCATAGTTCCGTCGCCGTTGACAACGCGCACACTGTAGAGGCGGCTGTGACATGTGCGGGAGGTGGAGCCAGATTTTTTGCCTCATAGACACTGGATCGATAATTCCTGGATTAGATTAAGTGTCGGCTTAATTGTTCCTCCCCCTGATTGTTCCTTCACGCTCCCGATGTATACATCTTCGCGGGGTCAGGGCGCGCGGCTTGTGTCCGTGGTTGCAAATGGCCTAGCCGTGCTTGGCGGGGAATGCGTCCACACAACGTACAGAGAGAGCGAGAGA
>JAQIWG010008001.1:0-11796 GCA_034695025.1 Chamaedrilus cognettii | reverse complement strand
AGCAGAGATATCAGCATCTGCTATATCCGCACGTTCCTTATGCAAGTCACCAAGAAAGTCCTGTGCTGTTTTTATGCGCGTGACAGTGAAATCAACGGGAAGATTATCATTATTGATCACAAAATTATATTCCTTGGCCAAAGCATCAACCTTGGCTTGATTTGAATAAAGATATTTCTCATCCACTTTGATAGGAAAACTATTTCTGGAGTAGTTGCCCGATATGGTTTTGATGGCTCTCCAGACAGAGCTAACATTGCATTGGTTAGTAAGTGAAGACACATAATCTCGCCAGTACTTCAATTTGGCTTGTCTGATGACATATAGTCTTTGCCTTCAACTTATTAAAATTAAAGATATTAAGATAAGTATTGTCCTTTTAATAGAAGTTCAGCCACCTGGCGATCTTTGATGGCTTGTGAACAAATCCAAATAATTACTAAATGGTATTTGAAACTAATATTGTATAAAATACAGAATAATTCGCAGGATATGTCTAATGGCAATACCAAAGTAACCAATTGTATATAATTATGAAGGGTGTTTGATATTTGTAGGTAAATCTGCGTCAAAATCTGGCGCTTAGTGACAGCGAGTGAGATTATAAAAAAAATTATTCATGATATTTTATTGTTTCTGAAGAAATACGCTAGATATAATGTTAAAATGACAATATCAATAATATTTTAAGTAAATATTTTAAATTAAGATTAGAATTCGAGTGTTGATAAATTCACGTATACGCAGTTATAACGTTAGTACAAATTTGCATCTACTGAATTAAACGTGGCGCTATCGGACCAGTAACGGGAAGACTAGGATTTAAATTAATTAATTTACAAATTATATAATTAATATTATTAATAGGCTAATGGCAACAAAAAAGTTAAATATCTATCAATTCTGTAATTAGGAGATGTTTATTTTGCGTCGCTCCTGCTCAGTGTACTGATATGTAAGAGTTTAGACACAGTTAAAGGGACCCAGTTGAACAACTATTATGATGGAAAATATTTGGAGATTTAAATAGTCAATTACAGCAGTACAGTTAGTATGGGTTTTGTTTTGTCTCCCAAGCCAATCCATCTCGCGAGCACCAAGTAAATCAGGAGGCTGCTATGCTCCGCCTAGCATGATTGAAACTGCCGTAACTATAAGCAGAGGGATGTAAAGTCTATAATAATATCACGGAGAGAACAACTCAAATGTAATTTTCATTAGACTTTTAAATAATTTAACACACAATTTACCGGCACTACGAAGCAGCGTGATCATTAGGCAGCCATAAAAACAGTTTACGCTGCATAGCCTCGCACACTCGCTAACTTTCACAACGATTGGTGAAAGTGTTCGGATTGCTACCGCAGCGGGGGCAGGGGTGAATTAGGAGCGATGCCGGTGAACGTGACGGAGCCGCTGTACACGGTGGAGCAGCTGGGGCTCATCAAGCGCCTGAGGGAGACGGGGATCAGTCGTCGACAGGTGGAGCACGTCTTTGATGCGTACGATCGACTGGATCGAGAGCTCGGCACGCTGTTCAACATCCCGGCCGCGCTTGTGAGTGTAACACTGCCATTTTATGCTTGCTGTTTCATATTGCTCGTATTGTTTACATGTAAGAACTGTAGGCCTTATACTTTTCAAGTGTGCTTATTAGTTAGTTGGCTGTTTTCCCCGGTTACCAGGGGTGAGCAAATAGCATATCCCTACATAAACAGGGAATGCGGCCTCAAAACGCGTTCGTGTCCTATTGGTTAATGACTTTTTTATTATATTGACAAAGTTTATTTTATTTATATTTTATTTTATTATTGATTGAACTGTTTTAGACTACTAATCATAGTTAGTATTAACAAATGTGTGCACACGTCAGCGCATTTTATACGTGATTTTTAATGTTCTTTTGAATTTTTGATAGTGCTGAAAAAGTTGGCTGAATCATCGGATTCTATTACAAAGGAAAATGTATTTTGACTGGTTTGTTAGGAGCTGCATGCTCAGGCTTTGCAGCAGATTCAGCAGCTGGCGCTCAGCATGGCGCAGCAGCAGCAGCAGGGCATACCTGCTCCCCCTCACACCGGGCTCACAACCCCTGGCAAACCGGGCCAGTCTGGCTACCCCATTACTCCGGGGTCTGGGGATAACGATCGTTCTCCAAGGCAAGTGCTGCCGCTAGGGAACGGAGACGGAAGAGTTGGCTTTGGACGGTTGGGGGGTTTTGGGGGGTTGGGGGGCTTCAGAGGTTTTAGTGGGACCAATTCGACATTAGGGCAGACAGCAGCGGCATATTTACAGCCAGAGGGGGACTCTCAGGAGCTGCTCGACTTTGCAAGGTTTTTTTCTGAATTCTTTAATTCATTTACAATTAACATACAGTAAATATATCTTTTTAAATGTATCTTTCAGGGTTTGATGTGTTTAATGTTTTTTTGAGAATAGACTGATTTAAAATCAATTATGGTGCGTTAGAATATTTGACTCCTATTTTTATTTTAATGAAACTATTTGCGTTGTGTTTAGTCAAATTGAATTGAATTGGAATCAGGGCACCAATATACCTGTGTAATTTAATTAACATACTGCACAAGGTAAGTAAATTTTCTGGCCGAATTGTGTGTGGTAGTTAACTTGAAGCATATTGCGTGTTGGATTCAGCTGTGGGGAAGCGGCATGCTGCGAGGAGATTCGCAGTTTTGTCGTCAAGAACGGAATCAAGCAGCACCAGGTGGCGCTACTCGCAGGTGGGGGTCCTTACTTCTCTGAAGGTCTCAGTTAGACACGGCGCTCAGTCATTTGTCATTGTCTCACAGGTTCACTTTGTGTTCATGGTGTAACTCAACACAAATAACAGTTGTATGTACGTGTTGTTTTCAACTTGCATGGATTTCCTTATGTTTCAAATATTGCTGTAATCAATTTGTGATCCAATATGACATAAATGCTATGGAACGTGCTCTAACTGCCTTCTTTATGCGTTATAATGAGGGCAGTGAGCGTGAAACGTGAGGGGATTGTGTGCTTGTTAGTGCTGTGTGTGCATAGATATATCAGACATTTGCACTTACTGTGCAGGGATATGTCAGACGTACGTGAGTCGCTACATGAAGGGAGACTTCACGGAGATGTCGGAGCGCAGTAGACGCACCATTCAGAAGTGGTACCTTGCGTTCCGACACAACCCGGCTGGCGTCGGTGCGTTCTGCTTCCATTGAACTCGTTCATAGATTCATAGATTCATACATCCTGCACAGTTTTTGCTCTTATTGAGTGTTTTTGTTTAAATTTGCTTATCGATACTCCTCCGATAAACCATATTCTGCTTTCAGCGCATGTTTTTTTGGCATCAAGATGTATTGTGACAGATTAATTAATTAATTACATTTCCATACACATCAGTCATTTCTTGTTGCTGCGTCAGTGCATACCATGTCGATCCTTTCTTGTTTATGCATATGGAGATTTAATTGGCAAAAGAGGCAAGCCAGCAGAAATGTTTAAACTTTGATGAAATATAAATTGGATGATTATACGAAAGAATCTCATTGCTTGATCCTAGTTATGGCAACTAGGATCAAGCAATGAATGACTGTGATGTAACGGCGCGTAACACGTACACTTTAAAAAATACTCTTCCATGTTTCCATCTGTTGTTGCTTGTCCCCTCGCAGCGCGTGCAGCCAGTCAAGTTCTCACGTTCAATGGCTCCCACTCTTCCCCTGGCGGGGGTGGTGGCGGTGGCTCCAGCCCCTCCGCTGCCCGCCGCCCCTACGACGCCCCCCCGTTTGCCGACTTTCTTGGCAGCCCCGCGGCGGCGCGCAGGGAGCGGTTTGTGTTCCGCCCGAGTCAGGTGGAGGTGTTGGAGCGCCACTTCTTCTCCAACAGCTACCCATCGCACGAGGCGCGCGCCGACATAGCGGCAGAGTGCAGCGCCATCGCTGCCGGCTCCGGTGAGGGGGGGGGGCCGGCATTTAGGGAGGGGTTGGTAGATTTGGGTGGTAGGAGACCAGGGGCCCGTTTCACAAACAATTTTTCAGATATTCTTAATTTTCTTTCTAAGTTATATTTGAAATAAATAAAGTTCATTCACTGACTGTCATGACGTCATCATTTTGTCCTTCCCTTCTTCTTGTCAGTCTTGAGACCAACAGCTTACGCTAATTCTAATCTTTAGATTAAAATTAGCCTAAAAGTTATTTTCTGTAATGGGCCCTAGGCCCTGTTGCTGAAAACCAATTTAAATTCTACACAGGCCTATGTCTATGTAGTCTAATTTATGTCTATACAAACAAACGTGACAACGCGCTTCGCCTTACTCGAGTCGATACACTGGCATAGCTTGTTGTTGGTGTGCTGCAGTGGGTCAAAGGGCGAATGAGCGGGACGGTGTGAGCGTGTCGGTTATATCTAACTGGTTCGCTAACAAGAGGAAGGACCTCAAGCGGGCTGCCAGAGAGGGTGCGATAGTTTATTAAAGGATATACAGTCTAACGAGAGACATATATTGAATAATTTTGTTGGCTGTTTCCATAGTTACTTTGTTCTCTCTTGCCATATTTTGTTAGCTGCAGTGGCTGATTTGATTAAAGATAGATATCTATAAGAATAGCAGACTTTAAAGGATAGTGAAAGGATACGAATCTTTTAATGCGCCAGTCGAAACAGTATTCTGTACTGAAATAAATTTGCCGCCATTTGCGATTCATCATTTGAACTTTTTCCTTTGTTTTGTCCTAATTTTTTTTCTTCTTTTTTACTTCTGACATTTGTGATTTGTTTGTTGTTATTGGTATGTTATATTCGGTGCGTGAAACTGACATTAAATAGAAATTCAATGGTGGTAGGTGGTGTGGACTTGTCGGGGCTGCTGATGTCACGAAGGGGCCGGCCCCCCCGACAGCCCTCGTTCAAGACGGAGCCCCCTGGTGGGGACTACGGCCTGAACTACGCCGAATTGAGACCAAACCATTCTGGGTCGGAATACAAGGCTGATCTGACAGGGCGGGATTACAACCCCAGTGGGATGTTTAAGGGAGACTGCGAGCGGGGCGATAACGGGGATTATTCGCCCGACGAAAGCATATCAGAGGAGGAGGGTGGGGCACAGAACGGCGGGGGCGCTGAGAAGCCGATTGAGACTTGTTGAGTTATAAACTGAGTTGTTGTTGCTGCTGCTGCTGCAAACTTTATCTTCCATTCTCTAGTTGATAGGCTACTGATGCAGGCTTGTTTAGCGTTCTGTAGTCTCTATGCTGGCAAGTGAATATGTATGAGTGTCATGGCAAGTAGAACCGAAGCAGGCAAATTGGCTTCAAGTTAATATAAACTTTATCGCGTAATTCTTGTTGATCGACCAGTGACAATATGAGTTAAATACTTATGCAATTATTGCATCATCTGGCGCCATAAAAGAACGTATTTCTTAGCTTGGACGTTAAGAGTTATTTTAAAATGTGTGTGTAGTTATTTGATATAGGTTTGCGACCTTTCGAGTGACGGGCAATTGCGCTCATTATAGTGATGACGTCACTGAGTCGTGCAATTTTATAACGAAACTATTCTATCATCGAACACTGCGTTCAATTTTGTGTCACAGTTGAATAATGGAACCTATCGAGCTAGTTTACTATTAACATTTATTGTCTCATTTATCGTTTATTGCACAAACTGTCGTTTAGTTAGTTAGCCATCGAACTTCACGATGGAGTTGTTTTGTGGTGGAAAATGCGTTTCGGTAGCTTGATTTGAATTGTATCCATTGTGCCAAGTAGTGGAGTTGCGTTGTCTTGTAGTATCGTAGTCGTAGGCCGCACAATGTTTCGGTTGAATTTTCGCTAGTTTTATCAACAAATTCTTCAGCAATGCGTAACATTTTGCAAAGTTTCTAGCACTATAAAAGCATTGCATGTATAAATTATTCATCTCAGGCCTAGTTATGATGCAGTGTCCGTTATGATGTCTTGTCTAAGCGTTTATTCTGAGTTGGCCCAATATGATATATTTGATTTCATATTGCCCGCGCTCGTTTGATTAATTTCAACCAAACTATTCCAATTTCATTTGTTCTGATAACATGGTCTTTTCTACAGTTGGCATGCTACGTTGTATGACTCAAGATTGTTGGTCATGTTTCACGCTACGTTTAATTATTTAGTTGTTTGTATTGAATTAATTATAGTGATTGAATGGAGTTAGTTATTACAAACATCTCTGCATTTGCATGCGACGCGTGAATAATTAATGGACTGGAGGTCAGACGAGTAATGTCGTGATCAGAAGTCTACGATATCGTGCAATCTGTAAACAAGTGTTATTTGAAGTATTTACGATATGCAGTCGCTTGTGTTGTAAATCACCAATGATCGCACTACTCCGCTGATAATGATCATCATTCTACTACACACTATTTTAGTATTAACAAGTGTGCCTCTAATTGCACACTTGCGATAAATTAGCCAAAGCGTATTATTTTTACTCCATTTTATTCAGTACACATGGCTGTGATAATTCTCTATAATCTGAATTGTTGTAAGGAAATTTTTGGGCATTCTATAGTTACAACATTTTATAAAGTACCGTAAATCAAAGAATTATTTACTACAATGTCAGAAAATGTACAAAGGACGTTATGGTGCATGTCAACGTTAGAGCTCTGACTTCCTGGGACTATATGTTGGCCATGAAAAAGTTTTATTTGCTTTGGCCACCCATATACATGTGTATGCAGGTATCATGAATGTGTCGGTTTATGAAACAAATTATATTATGGCTAGTTATTTAAATTGCTGAAACAGAAATTCCGCGCGTTTTAAATTTATTTGACGAATCGCTTCCAGGCCGCTAATAGTATTTATTTTTTTGCCGTTTTGTTGAGAGTGAATTATGCATTTCTAGGCATTTATATATGCAATATTGTGTTGTCAATTCTGTAATGCTGTTCTATGTACCGTACTTTAGAAATGAACAACTGTTTGGTAATAATGTTTTGTTTTGATGACGTCATACTCTTGGCTATGCATTGTTCAGCTTTCCCCATATAGCATTCCTACTAAACGTAGGCATCTTATTAATGAAACAAATAAGAAAACAAATAAAAATAAAGTCCAAATATGGCATTGTTTGCGTGACAGCGTTACTTTACAGAGAGCCAGGGTTCAATATAGAAGCTTCTCCCTAAAATCAGTAGCTCTATGCTAAAATGAACCAATACAAAGTTTGGTTCTAAATGTGATCAAAATTATGCTCTTTTGCACCCAAATTTTTATAGAAGAAAACAAGTTTGCTATCCTTATTTCAAGCAACTACACGTTTGCTTGAATTATGAAACTTTTAATTACAAGCAATTAATATGAAAAACATTTCAAGAACACATTTGCTAACACCTTGAACCAGCGTGAAAAAATGAGCTGCTTTTATTTTTCTGGCTTTTAAAACATTAGGCGGCTTTGACAACGTGCGGGCCGATTCCAGCGTGTAACGATAGAACTCATAACAATAAACAGGGTTAAGCTTAGCCCTAATAAAACATGTGTAGCGTTACGCCTGTTTTTTCTACAACAGGTGTAACTGTTCAGCTTTTAAAAGCTCTTAGGCCTTAGGCCTACAACATCATAGTCGATTTTCATGCGTTGTGCTACACTTGTCCATTTGAAATTAGGCGTGCAGTTTGCATTTAGCCATAATTCTTGGCGTACTACACCCGCTAGACTTGAGTTAACCCTGATGATGACACACAGTTTCTATCAAGGGATTTGTATATCGCAGTGGGTTCCCACGTAGCCGCTGATGCAGCTACAAGAGTAGCCGTAGATTCCGTTTGGGACACACTGTCCGTGACTACTGCACGTCATACCTGCGAGCATAATCAACAACGAGCCAAACTGCGATTAATTGTACAAAATAATGAAGAAACATACATTTCGACCAGTAACTAGCTAAATAATTCAATGTTAATACGAACTTGAAGAGTTCTACTCAATGACCAAAATTTTGAACTTCATGGAAAAAAAGTCAGATTGCTGTTAGAAGACATTCCATTGCAAAATTTATGAGGTGATCAGAGACTGAGATCAAGAAATCATAATTTTGGGTAAGCTTTATACAAATTAAAGTCGCCAAAACTGATGCTCTAAGAGATTTAATTGGCCATGTTTTAAGCCTCGAATATTCATGTGTAATTATAATGCTTATAAAAACTAAACCAGTTTTCAAATAAATTGAAAAGGATTACAATATAAATTTGGGAATATGAAATACCTTGACACCCGACTAAGGGCTGGTCACAAGAAGCTCCGGTGAAGTTGGCTTGGCACAAACACCTTGAACAGAGTGTAGGACAAAGTAAATACATTTTCATAATCATTACAGTCAAATAAAGCAGTGGCCTTCACTGAATCCGATATAAACTAAAATATGAAATAAAAGATGCTCATTCGCTGGATATTAGCAGGAGCATGTTCTGATTATACAAAACGTATTTTTCACTTTAAATCTGACAACATATAAAATCTGACAGCTAATAACGTACCTCAAGAACAAAAAAACTTGCACAAGCAGCTAACTTTATCACAATGGACTTCTTTGATTCTAGATCTAAACTACCATTTAATATGACAAAACAACGCTAGTCATAATTCATCATGCTATGCACCTGGCATCCGACGAATTAGTCTGCAGGCTGCCCCCGTTCAGACACTGCGTCACTAGACCCATATTAAACAGCTGGCAATTCGCTCCGGAATAGCCGATGGGACACCGACATGTGTAGCCGGTGCCATATGTGTCACTTGGCACAGGCACGCAAGTGGCACCGGTCACGCAGGGACTGCTCGCACACGTTAGCACCATCTGACAGAATTCTCCCGAGTAGTCGTCCCGGCATTGACACCTGAGACAATAAATGAAAACGTATCAATGGCATCGAAAGCATTAATAAAAATGCATAATGGGAATATGCCAAGCACTTGTGTTCAGCACTGTGGAACCAAAGACATCTGGCTATCAAACTCGCTATGTATAAAAAAGATTTATTAAAATAAAAAGGTATTAGTCACCATTTGTCATCGAGGTTATAAAACAAGCAAGATCATACATAAACAAGCTGATAGTTAAAGTGCACCGAGACTTAATTATAAAAGTTTAGAAAGACTGCGTCCTTTCAAAAGATTTTTGTCAAAATAAATCATCGAGTATTACAACATACACCGTAATTATGTTGCTAATTATGCAATGGTTTTAACAAACACAAATGCAAGCGATTCGCGGAATGGCACAAACTCAACGTCTTCACCAGTCACAATCCTACAAGAGAAGCTGCAGTCCCGCCTGAAAGCATGCAGCAAGTCGATGCAGGTGGCGCCATTGAGGCAGCGTGAGTTGTTGAGACAGTCGTTGATGTTTGTCTCACACCGCAACCCAGTCAGTCCTTATGACATACGAGACAGAGCCTTGCTTACATTACAGTAGACAGAATTGCAACACTGAGAGAAAATAATTAGCATCAAACTGTAAACCATTAAATATTTAATCCACGTTATTTTCGCGGCTTTGCTTCTCAGAAATTGGCTGCATTTATTTTCGCGTTTTTGAGGATAGCTAGCTTCAATCTTCTGCAGCTTTATTTTACCAAAAGTAATTTTTACGTGTTTCACCGAATCGCAAAATTCGCCAAAATTCGCTGCATGCGAAACTTTCGTGTTTTATCGTAATTTATTGCATGCAGTACCGGTAGGTCTACAAGTAAATGTGGATCTGTGTTGTAGAATGATGCAGCGGTGTACAAATATAGTCCCACCATAGAGCCCACCACAGAGCCCACCAGAGCGCCCACTATAAAGCCCACCATACAGTCCACTAGACAGTTCACCATAGAGCCCACGATAGAGCCCACCAGAGCGCCTACCATAGAGCCCACCATAGAGCCCACTAGAGAGCCCACCATAGAGCCCACTAGAGAGCCCACCATAGAGCCCACCATAGAGCTCACCATAGAGCCCACCAGAGATGAGTTACGGCCCGTGACTACACTCCTTTAGCAGAATGCAATATTACCTTGTAACATTGATGCCGATCTGTTCTCAACCTCCAGGGGGTCTGATAAATGACAAAAAGATAGGGGGACCCACCAGGCGGGCAGACGCAGAGGTAGGGGGAGGGCAGTCCCTGGTCGAGGCACAGGGCGCCGTTGAGGCAGGGGGCACTGAAGCAGGCTGGCAGCGACACGTCACACGTGGTACCAGACCGCCCAATCGGGCACTGACACTGGTACCCGGCCCCCACGTGGAGACAGGTCCCGTTGCCGACACAGGGATGGGCTGAAAAAGCAGCAGGGAATGGGCACCAGAGTTGATACTGGACACACTGACATGCATTGATAGAACATGCTCCATGTTTGCTATTAAAAATTAATATCGCATGATGATGCATCACCGATAGTGAAATTTTGCTACCAAACGAATCTGTGATATTTTTATAAAACCCATTGAATTTCAGGTGATTAAAATAGAAAGAGTTAATTTGACAAAAAATTCTGTTTAAATAAAAACCATAAGGGATAGCATTTTGAAATCATACACAAATAATAGTGAGACAAGAACACAACAATTTACAAAAAGTTTAAGTTAACCTACAGACCTGTAAAAACCAAAGTGTTTGACATATAAAGCACTTAAGAGAGGCCTTCCTTACACAGGCACGGGTTGAGTGTTTCACAGCTGACCCCTAGCCAGCCCGGGGGGCAGCTGCACCTCGCCACCCCCCCCTGAAGCCCCTCTGTGCACACCCCGACCCCACAACGACCGGGGGTGCACCCTATCACCGGCTGTTCACAACGCAGCCCCTGCAATAATAATAGCAGAACTAACCGCTAATAATATCGTCAAATTTATTTAATTGGTAAAGAAAAAAAACCGTACCGTAATGAGTCCAATATATATAACAGAATCATCACCCAAAATGTAATTCCTATATTATATGAACTGAACTGTTAAAATATAAATTATCACTCAAAATCTAGACAAAATTAGGATTATGTCTCTCAATGATCTAAAATCAAAAGATTTTTTCCTGCGCAACTATCCACAAATGATTGAAATGCACCAAACATTACAAAAGTAACTCGCCCGGTAGTGTTGTGGACAGTCGCAGATATAGCCGCTGTTCAGCTCCCAGCATTCACCGCCATTCACGCAAGGATTGGAATCACACACTCCTTTCAGCAAACAAATATCTAATTAGCATACATGTTGTAGAACACATCTTATGAACAAAGATGAACACAGGCCTACAGAGAATGCGCTTTCCCATTAAGAGTTTTCTTGTCAATAATTTCTCACTTATCTTTGATTGGGTTCGAGCCATTAAGTGGAGAAATTTGAGCCAATGTGGGTAGAGTAGGAAGTGACGTAACAGAGTTGTCCATTGTAAACAAGAGGCGCCATTTTGATCTCGAGAAGTGGCTCTTAACGTAACTTCCCAGTGCAGACTGAGGTAAAAGGAGCAGGCCAGCGCTCCCCGGGCGAGTCATAAAAGACGACTAAAAAAGGGAGAGCAGTTCTTAGCTTGGCCCTGAGGCGCTGAACTGCACCATAGTTGTCTATATTAGTCTACTAGTCTACTCCTGCTCTGATGTAAGCTCTCAAAATATTTGGAGCAAAGTTTGGGTCATCTATCAGCTGTTCGATAATTGATCATGTGCAAACTGAGTGCACTGAGTGTCTACTACTAAATGTAGTAGGTAGTTGGCTACCCCCCCCCCTCCCCCTCTGCCTGTCATCGTCTACTCTGCAGGGATATATATCT